>CAICTM010000648.1:0-54868 GCA_903772945.1 Seminavis robusta
AGTAGGCCAACCAGCCACAGCAACCGTAGCTCCTACTCCAGGTACTAACTCTGCACCATTATGACCACCATCCACATAGCGTATTCATGGAGAACCCCAAAAAATGGCACAATGATCACCAACGGGTCAAGCGCCACGGCAGTGCGAAATGCCTCGCAAAAAGGCCAACTGGGGTGAACAGCGCTAATTAGGTAAATCAGTCGAGCAGTAAGCAACGGCTCCCAGCAGTCCCAAATGACAAGCAGGAGCAAGGGCGGCCACATCCAGCCGGCTCTATTCCTCCCTATGCAATCCAGACAGATGCACCTGCCATCCCCGGAGCAAACCAGACGGGACTAGGTGGATGCCTGCCGTGATGGCGCCTCATATTGGCGCATCACCGCAACCAGCTGGCACGCCAACGAAATTGTAAACCCACAGGCTCGTAGCTCCAGATGGAGCTAGCGTGAGGTGGAAGTGTAGGCCTCACGAACACAGTAGACACACTGCAGGTGTCCCACGCTAACGGAGCCACCGACGACACTGACAAGGCTGGGCACTCACCCTGAATGCTCCGTCGCACTCCGTAAGGCTGGTAAAGAGCACGGCACAATAAAGCCATCGTTGAGATGCCAACGGCGCCCCCGGAGAATTTTGTCCGAGCTGGCCGAGCCGAGCAGTCACCAACCTCTGGGGAGAAGTCATGAGGGCAAAACCACCAGCCAAAACACACGCCACACAAGCACTTCCAATTGCATAGCAACATACAAACATTGCAGCTCGCATGCTGCCTCTACTCAACCACAAAATATGACAAGTGTGGGCTGCTTACCAGGCCATCTCCCTTCCAGCCCCAGAGCTATGCAGCAGACTCCACAGCAGATTGGAAGACCATTGCTCACCTCAACAACTAAACCTGCTCCATGGCACAGAGCACACAAGGTTTCCACCACAACCAACATTTGCAGGAGACCTAGTGGTCAATCACCCACCGTGACACCCAAGGTTCCCAGCCTGGTCCCCACAGAACCACTACACCTATGGAACAGCAGCGTTGTCCACTAATGACGCAAACCCAGTGCACCGCAATATGGAGAGGTGACAAGTACTAGTTCAATGGACCGGAGAGAACCTTAAAAATAGGGAGCATGGCCCTAGTCCTAATAGGGTTCCAAACCAATACAACCAGTCCTGAACTTATGTGCCCCACCAGGGAGGAACCCACCACGGCTGACACGCCACCGACAGCGCTTCTTGGATCTTTGTGGGAGAATGGAAAACATTGGGTGGGAGCCCTATATACACGCGCGACCCTTATTTGAATCCAAGGGCATTTCCGGTGTCTCCTAACCCCACGAGGATGCTGACTGTTGGCCCATAGGGTGCACCGACGTCTCACCACTTAGGGTGAGCCTAACCAGTCCGTCCACTGTTACCAACCGCTTTCCTACCCCAAAGGCACTGAGGGCTTGCCCAATGGGCATCAGTGGCATAGGGGATGGACCAATCCCGGTGACGCCCCTGGTTTTCGGACGGGCAACTAGTCTCGTCCCTGTCTGGTAAGCCCATCCATCCCATCCGGTCAAGGGACATGATTGCGGGCAAGAAGGCCGTCCACTGAGAGCTTGCCGCGCTGAATCGGCCTGTGGCCAAGCCACGAATATTTGTCTACATACGAAGAAAAACAACAAAGCTATGATAGCAACCAGCACCGCCGACACCTACCAGTCTGGCCATGCTGATGAAGCAGGCAACCCCTTGCCTACCTTTGGTCCGAACCAACCAACCATGTCAAGTCCCTCCAGTTGAGATTCCCCATCTAGCATTGTGTTCCACTAGCACTCGATGCTGAGTGGCCCAGGATGTTCCTTCATGGGGGAGTATGTATTGTAGTTATTTAGTAACTAAGTCGTATATCGTGGCATTCCCATGAGAGCGGATCCATAGCACTCGTGGGGAGCGATATTTTAGGAGCGAGAGCCTGGATCCCGTCAGAGATAGCTCCAACAGCTATCTGGCCTACAGCTCCAGCAGCACAGTTGGCTTATCTCCAGCCAAAGCAGCAAAAAAGGATCGTCCCTTTCTACCATAGTTAAGAAAAATAGTACGAAAGATTGAGACCGATCCTGATTAGCTTGTTAGCCCTGATACCGCAGCAGTTGATACCCATATCTGTTGAGGCCGGGCAGAAGGCAGTAGGAGGTAGCAGATAGTACTGTTCCCAGACTGCCACTGCACGATTGAATAACGAAGGCTCCCAGCTCCTGAGGAGCTGGCCCAAAGGGTCCAGCAGAGAGCTCTGCTGGCCCTCCTGTCTGACTGACAGGGCCAAGTCCTTGGTTGGGTGCCTACTGGAGGTGTTGGAATACTCCTGAGGCACGACAAGGCTCCCTGAACTGCCTGACTACCGCTGTCCCTGAGGAAGGGTTTCAGTGAGGTCCAGTCCACTACTTGGGTATTGGAACTGATCCTTCTAGAAACTTATTGGACATGATTGCGGGGCAAGAAGGCCGCTCCACTGCGAGCTTGCCACCGCTAGACACGGCCTGTGGCAACGCCACAATATTTGTTGCATATGAAGAAAAAGAGAACTATGGCAGCAACCAGCGACGCTGGTGCCTACAAGTCCGGCAAAGCTGATGAACCACGCATCCGATTGCCTACCTTTGGTCAAAGAACTGACCAACCATGCAAGTCCCTCCACTTGTGAGATCCCCGTCTCACATTGTGTTCCACTAGCAGCCGATGCTGAGTGGCCCATGAATGTTTCGTTCATGGGGAGAGTTTGTAGATAGTTAGTTAGTAACTAGAGTCGTACCTCGTGGCTTACCCATGAGAGCGGATCCATGCGCACTCGTGGGGAGCGATAAAGTCTAGGAGCGAGAGCTCTGGATCCCGTCAGAGATAGCTCCAACAGCTATGCTGGCCTACAGCTCCAGCACCCACAGCTGGCTTATCTCCAGCCAAAGCAGCAAGAAAGGATCGTCCTTTCTGTCATAGTTAAGAAAATAGTACGAAAGATTTTTAAAAAAAGACCGATCCTGATTAGCTTGTAGCCCCTTTGATACCGCAGCAGTTGATTCCTATCCTGTTGAGGCTGGGCAGAAGCAGTAGGAGGTAGCAGATAGCACTGTTCCCAGACTGCCACTGCACGATTGAATAACGAAGGCCCCCAGCTCCTGAGGTGAGCTGGCCCAAAGGGCCCAGTAGAGAGCTCTGCTGGCCCTCCTGTCTGACTGACAGGGCCAAGTCCTTGGTTTGGTGCCTACTGGAGGTGTTGAACACTCCTGAGGCACGACGAGGCTCCCTGAACTGCCTGACTACTGCTGTACCTGAGGAAGGGTTTCAGCGAGGTCCAGTCCACTACTTGAGTACTGGAACAAGAATCTATTGAGTGTGTTTGGTACTGTTGCCACTGTCGTCGATGTAACTATACGGTAGCTGGCTGCAATAGCTGGATTGACAATATTTGGTGAGCATGTATAGGTCAAGGATCCAAGTAGGAGGAACAGGAGACGAACGCTGAAAAAACCGAATTTCCTGTTTCCTATTTCCTATTCCGGTGAAGCCAAAATATAGGGATCGAAATAGGCATAAGCCAACCAAACTGGCAATTGAAGGTTCAACTGAATTTAGAGGTAGGAATAAATCAATATTGTTTAAGATTAGTGCACTCAGCACAAAAGCATGTTAAGCCAGCAAGAGCTGTAAAGACTGGAGTTACAAATGGAATGACAGATGTAAAATTATGGGTTTGCCGGCGTCGCCAAGGCTATCTTGAAAGAAAGGTGCAATCTCAAAAATGATCCTCCTTCTTCTATTTGTCTTTCTGCCGAGGTATGGCAGCTCCCGCTGACTTATTTATTTTATAGGGAGACTTTTTGCTTCAGGATCTTCCGACGGTTTTCACTCAGGCTTTAAAACAAAAATTGAGGACCGTTTGAAACATGCCCTTAAATCTTAAACATGCCCTTAAACATGCCCTTAAAACATGCCCTAATGCCTCGAAATATGCCCTTAAGCCTTCATTGAAACGTCATGGAACATGCCCTTATCACGAATGAACATGCCCTTAACGATGTATCCTAAGGTCTGGCCGTGGTCAGGCTTTTTTCGCTCGACAACACGAAAAATCGAGCTAAAGCTGCTGCTGCACGACTTCAAAGAGTGTTTGCTATGCCTGAGCAGACACCTTCTGCTTCTGGGTACTCTCTCTTTTATATCTCTGAGTGGCAAAGAGCCCTTGCCTGCCACCTTTGGGGCGCTGTAGCCTTAGAGATAACAGAATCAGCAAATAAGAGGCAAAATCGACGATACGGCCGTATAAAGACTTTCTGAGCACCTTTGAGTGGCAGATTAAGTCTCTTCCTCTTCTCTACTATTTTCTGAACAAGTTTGTTTATGGTAGCTATTGGCAAAAAGACCTAGAAGAGGTGCGAGAAGCACCATCTTGATAGCAGCTTTTGCTCGATTTTTCGTGTTGTTGAGCGATGCACGCCGGTCGATAGGATACATCGTTAAAACATGCCCCTAAATCTGAAACATGCCTTTAAACGTGCCTTTAAACAAACAGACCCTTAAAAACATGCCCTTAGAATGAGAACCAGTTGTGGCCGTTTTAAGGCCTGAGTGAAAACCGTCGAACGGTCCAGAGATACATCATATCTAGGGAGCTAAGTTAGACATGGCACGTGATTTCTACGCATGTGGTCCGGTTTGTGTGCATGACTAAGGGAGTTTTGGACACGAAGTTCTACTAGCTAGTCACGAGCAAAATAGTATTACCTACCACCACACTATGGCAGAATCAAGTACCTTCTATGGTGATGCTTGTGACGATCTCCTTGCTTCATTCTTGTCTAGATGGCTGTAGGCATCAAAGGCCAGGTAGTTGAAGAAGGCTCCGATGAGGTTAAAGCTCCACCATTTCTGATGGTCGAAGTCGCATTGGATGCCGTCCAATCCATTGTAGGGAATCTGCTCAACTTCGGTGATTGGATCGTATCCTAGGCGGATGTTGTAGCCTTTAGAATCACAGTATCCCTTGAGGAAGAAGTTGAATTGATTGATGGCCGCCATCGAGGAGTGATGTGGTTGCAAGGTCCTCATCTTCGACTGCGGTGATAACTGAGAGGTTTAAATTTGGATCCATTGTTGCGAGGAATGATGACTTCCGGAGGCTTTGGAATTCTTCCATGTCGAATGAGAAGTTCATGCCGAGCAGAGTACTTCATTCATGCCAGGATCCTTCAGGATGCTTCAAGATGGTTGACACTCTGGTTATTCAACTGTTGTTCCTATTGTCGGAGTTGTGGCTCACCTTGCTCTCGATTATGTAATTAGGCCAGTTCAAATTACTTAGGGGTCTTCCAGTGGTGAGGTTGTGAAAACCCCGAGGGCACAATAGATCTGCGCTACTGCAGTAGTATGGAACCTAGAGCCAGCAGTGTACCGTTCGGTACTTTAAAAGATATATGAAGCATGTTAGCTATACCCCAAATATGCACACATCAGGGATGGCCAAAGAGGTGAATTGATTTGTTGTTCCCGAATTGGTATGCGTAGTTGTGTTTCCTAAGAAAACCCCAGGAAGATGCCGTAAATCATTAATCGGAACTAAAAAAAGCATTACCAATTTCTTAACTATTCCAACGGTGCGTAAAAACCATGTTGAATTACACACATATGTCTGTAACATATCAGTAAAAATCAGTAAGAAGTGTGTACAAGTGTGTAGGAGTCAGTAATTTCTGACCAGAAGTCAGTAAAATATCAGTAATCCGTGTGAAAAAACGGCATAGAGTCAGTAAGAATTGTTGAAACATGCACCATAGTCAGTAAGAGTCAGTAACGGTCAGTAAATGATGTGTAAAAGTGTGCACAAGGTCAGTAAACACTTTGGAATGTCAGTAATTACTGACATGTTCGGATTTGAAAGCATTACTGACATTTTCATCAGCACTTTGAGTCGTGATTACCACTTTACAACATCTTCCTGTTCTCTCTTGGAATTTTAGAAAACTCTCTTCCTCTCTTATGAGCGATTTTAGAGGTGTAAAACAAAAGATGGAAAACAGACTTATTTTATTACTGAGAGTCTTACAGTCGAGTCGGTATGACTACCTAGGTGACAGGTGCTGCCTATGTGGAGTTTGATGATTGGCAAGACTATACTTGGGCTGCCACAAATCAGGTTCACAATTCTGAATCGAATCAGATTGTTGGTAGCCCCATAACAGTTCTACTTTCACCTTTCCCATCGATCCGGGCAAATTGGATGGAAGTAGGTGTGTGCAGCAGGCCTCTCTCCAGAGCCACTGCCTTTGGCCTTTGCCTTTGCCTTGCCTAGAACCTCTCTCTCTCTCTCTGGCTAGTCTAGTTAGAGGTTCAGACGCAATTGTCTCGATTCATAGTATTGCAGCTCAGCTGGATTAAAATTTGATGAGTACGGTACGTATTCTCGTACCGGTACCGTACTAGTACTATTAAGCTACTAAAAATACAGGTACCGGTACCGTACTGTTGGGGTGTTGGGGTACATGCACGTAAGTGCTTGTTGACTTTACACTAAGGTTGTTAAAGCTTGACGTTGCCATGCCAATTATGATCATTCTTTGTCAACATCAATTAATTGTGCGAACAAATTGGCCCATGTTGGAACCGCGTGTACAGTAGAGATTTATGTACTAGTAGAGATGTATGGTACCGGTGCGGTTCGGTACCAGAAGTAGATTGACCATTCGGTAAGACTGTTGCACGCAGTTGGAGTTCTCACTCTTACCAGAAGTAGATTGACCATTCGGTAAGACTGCTGCACGCAGTTGGAATTCTCACTCATTCAGTGACCAGTGGTCGAGCAATAGAGAAGGTAGTAGTACCTTCAAGCTGGCATCACTTACTTAGTCATTTACCCCTCTACTAGTGTAATTCCATAGTAATATAGATATGTATATATCACTTTTTCGGCTCATGAAAGTGGACGGCTCTTCACATTGTTGTTATTCTTATTCAGAGTACACTGTACTGTTTTCCGACCTGCAATCTGCGGCCCCAAGCCATTGGTAATTGTTATCCAATGAGCACGACACAGCAGTCACATCACCACCCCGGTGGTGGCAAGGCAAAAAAAGCCGAGGCCTCGAGTGAGATTTTGGACCCCAGCCATGGGATTGTGAACTCGCAGAAAAAAGCCAATCCTACTACCGGTACTTGTAGGCAGACGGGTCAATCCCATCGTAGTAGTTCGCCACGAGACATTGTCCAACGGACAAGAGAAGTTCCGATCGCGAAGAAAAACGAGCTTGGTGGAGACCAGCAATTGAAAATGAAGAGTTCCCTGCCAAAGCGCCAGCAACTCCCATCTCTAAGACAAAGCAACGAATCATTCATCAGTGAAGAACTTTTGGAAACTATCATTGGAGCGCCCAGAGCAGCCAAGCCTTCGGAAAAAGAAAAGCTGCCGAAGACCACATTTGCTGGGGCGTTAAAGGAAAAGAAGTCTGGTACTATTGGCATGGAAAAGCAGGAGATGCAAACCATGAATACAGAAAAGATCAAAGTTTCATCGTCAAAGGCAATGCACTCCTCAAAATGGTGTTCCAAAAAAGTGCAAAAGAAGAATCTCAAGCCAAAGCGCCAGCAACACCCGTCACTAAGACAAAGCAACGAATCATTCATCAGTGAAGAACTTTTGGAAACTATCATTGGAGCACCCAGAGCAGCCAAGGCTCCACCAGAAAAATCTGACGGAAAATCTTCCAACAAGATGCTGTTGAAGACCTCCGATGGTGCGGATGAAGGACATACCGAAACTGAAACCAGTTGCATGTCAAGGTAAGAGCTACACTGCAAGCTGCAACTCGGGATATGGATGAACTTTCATTGGCTGAAGTAAGCCTCTCATCATCTGTCTCCTCTCTCCCCCGCGTTGCAGTCAAGAGCAGAATCGGGAGAGTCTTCCCGGTGCCTTCAAAGAATACCTGTCCGCTCCTACTGTGGCGGCAGGGGCTCATTTCTCAGAGTACTTTGGTTTGGACTGCTCGAAGTCCTTTACTCAATCCTTTACAGGTGATGCCCATGACAAAGGAAAGGGAGCGCCAACAGAATACATGATGCCTAGCGTACTTCCCTTTGATGCAGTCTTGGTGCCAAGTAGTTGTGATGAAAGCAGTGATAGTGGGAGGTCAAGCAGCGATGGAGATGGATGGATTCATGCTGTGTGCAATTCCTCTCATCACGGAGAATCGGGCTATGATGTGGAAAAGAACCGACCCCAGCTACCACCAATGCTTCCCGAGCATTCAGTGAGGACGCTGTTGAAAGACGAGGATGACGAAAATGGCATCACGAACAAGAGAACTCTTCTAGGAGTTGGCTTGTTGATGGTTGCCTTGATCGTTGTTCTTGCTGTATTGCTCCCGATCTTTGCCGCCTCGTCGTCATCATCGGGCGGGGCAAGCAACACTGCATGGCAAGCGCAGGACACTGAAAACAAAAGCATTTCTGGTTCCCCCATGACTTCACTGACAACACTGCAGAAAATTCGAATCGATGGGATCCTCAAATGCACTGTTGGATGGGAGGGGGAAGCTGGGGCCGCGACAACGTTTGAAGGACCCCTGACAAGGTTTGAAGAGCACTTGTGCCTTGCAATTGGCGCTGCCTTGAATGTCACCGTGGAATTTGTGCGCACATCTGGCAATGTCGACCGTTTTGCGGTTCTGGCCAACAAGACGGTGGATATTGCCTCGAGAGTGGTCACCCATACCATGCAGCGTCAATTTCAAGAACCGACATCTCAGAGAGCGTTCGCCTTTACAGTCCCCTACTTGTACTCGGGAATGCAAGCTGGCGGTGATCCTACCATGGTGTTCAACTGTGCCGAGAAAGACTTTCTCCATACTTCTGGCGGCTGTGAAGAACTGAGAGTGTGTGTCATGAAAAGTACATCGCACTTGAGAGTGTTGAAATCGATGCTACCGGTCCGAAGGATGCATCTGGTTCTAAATGAAGCTGAAATGTTTGAAGCTTTCATGGGCGGCCTTTGTAACGTCATGGCTCACGAAGGCCATATTCTTGCAGAAACGGTTGTTCGTCAGGCAGGATACACGGGTGACTATGTCATTGGCGATACTCTCTTTACGAAAGAGCCACTAGCATTGGTCATGCGCAACGATGATGCTGAGTTCTCTGATTTCGTCAACGCCATCCTCATGAGTCTCATGGTTGCGGAGCTCCACAGCACTACCGTGTTCCCCACGACCATTTCGAATGTCTATCCTTTGGAGGACGGGGCGTTGAACTATCAAGATGCCTTTCGAGCTGCCGTCGGAGTGGGTGGTAACTATGGGGAGCTATTTGATCGTATCTTGGCTCCATACCTTCAACGGCAAGTAGTCAACCAAGTCAGAACTTTTTCCAAAGATGTCGGAGATAACGGCACCGGGCTGCTTTATGCACACCCCTTCGGGTTGCTGGATGTCCCTCCGGACAACATCACTTATGGTCCAACCTTGACAACCGTACTGAGACGAGGGTATCTCCGATGTGGCGTTATTGCTCAAGAGCAACCCGGCCTTGCTTGGTGGGACGACGACGACAACAACACAGTATCTTCGTATGTTGGGATGGATACTGATTACTGCAAAGCCATGGCAGCAAGCCTCTTTCATGGTGCATATGATAGCTTGGAGTTTGTTCGGTTGACGAACATCAGTGATGGTGCTGTCCGACTTCACCGACAAGAGGTGGATGTAGTTGCAGGGGCTGCATGGACGTTGGAAACCGACGTTCGAGAACCAACAACAGGTATCGGCTATTCATTCTCACAGCCCTACTTTTTCAGCAGCAACGGTGAAGGCAATGATTCGGGTGCATTTTGTCTCATGACGCGACAAGATGACCATGAATGGGCATCTTTGGCGTATTGGACGGTTGCTGCTACTGTTTTTGCAGAAGAAGAAGGAATCACTTCAGCTGTCTCCATTGGGATGCCTGAAGTTTTGCTCTTTGGGGAACGATTCAAACGGTTGTTTCGAGATGTGATTCTCTCAGTGGGGAACTATGGAGAAATCTACGAGCGCAATATGGAGGCGTTCCTTCCAAGACAATCTCCAAACACACTGAACAAGAGTCCCAACCAGGGGCCCCAGCATTTCCCAGCACCTGGCTTTCTTTCGTTGTTGTGAATATAACACAAGCATAAGATTATCTAATGTACGGTATTTTTCAAAACCTTTTTCCCTCGCCTCCTTCCTGTGTTGCTACGATGTAGCTACTAGCTACTACTAGTATCTCTAGGAAGCAACCTGCAAGACAGTGCGTCGTGCCCGTGCCGCGAGAAGAAAGGTTCCCACGGTCGTCAACGTGGAAAACTTACAATGTCGAATCAACAAGCCAGTTCAAGCTGGGATAAATAAGCCGACCACCTTTGGTGGCAAATCGGCACCAGGGTGCGGAAATGGGACTTAAATCTTTAAAGCCACCTTTCAAGAACCAGTGGTATCGGCAACTCAATTGTAGAAGAGAAGAAAGGTGGCGAGATGGGAAGCGGAAGCTGCATAATCTTCTCTTGCGTTCCTGCATCGTGCCCTCCCCTTGCGCTCTGTCCACATCCTCATCTTAGCTCTCTCTAATCCATAGTAAACCCCTTATAAGAGATAATCTTCTGAGATGGGATCCAAGTCGACTCACTGGTCATGGTGGACAAGAGAAAGCAAAACCGATTATGGGACATCACAAGCAATGTCATGATACTATGTCACTGGAGATCTGTCTCATGAATCTGAGGACCGATTTAGATCCCATTGATCAAACGTCCTGCTCTTCAGAAAGTCTCCTTTTGCTACCCAACAAACTGCTGTTCTACTGCCACCATCGTAACAAACGGGAGATACATTACCTCCGCACCACACCCAAGTTGCCTTCCAGAACCTTGCTTTCGACTTGCTCTTATCCCCTGTTGTTGACTTGACCATGGAATTTCAATAGGCTGATCCTATGGTGTCTCATGATTCAGGGGCTTCGCTCGACAAGACGGCAGAGACTTCTGCGTGCAGTTCTGAGCCTGACTACCAAGAGGTTGGCTCAGCAACTCCCGATGGCAATGACGAAGATCAAGAAATAGAGAAGAAAGCAGAGGAAAAGGCCGAACCATCCTTGACATTCAAAGAGAAGGTGCAGCGACAAAGACGCCTGCTCTCGGTATCGTTCCGAGAAGATGTTGTCGTCCCACGCCGTCGACGTTCTCGCACGGCTGTGCCAGATGAAGCCGATGGAGGCGAACCATCGGAAGCAGTAGACCATGCCCGTAGAGCCATGACTGTTTCATTTCAAGAAGATGAAGTACCTGTCTTTGGTGATGGCAGAAGAAGGCGTCGTCGCCGAGAGCCATCCAAAACCAGACAGAGTTACTTTGGGAGCATTTCTTCCTCGTTCATCTCAGGCATCATGGACTCGCTGCGAGAGGAAGAAGTCAGATTGGATCCTGGCGAAATGGACGATCATGCCACCAGAGCGTCCGACGAATCTTCGCACGTCCCCTGGCTCGATGACACCATAATCACGTACAGCACTCGGACAAGGGCGGGGAGCATGCGCAAGAAATGTGGCAAGATCGTCAACCATCCCTGTACACAGCACGTGATCTTGTTCATGATCACAGCCAATGCAATTCTCATGGGAATCATGACGTTTGATTTTGTTGACGACAATCCGCAGGTGCACACCTATCTGGTGTATACGGATTACGTCTTCCTGGGACTATTCGCCATTGAGGTCATTCTTCAACTCATCTACCACGGACGGTCAACCTTTGGAAATCCATGGCTTTGCTTTGATGCGGTCATCCTGGCTTGCAGTTGGGTGCCATCGCTGCGGATATTCCGGTTTGCCCGTGTTATCAATCGACTGAGCATTCTAAAGAACCTGACAGAAGCGATTGCACTGGTTATGCCCCAAATGTTTTCCATTATGCTGTTCCTCCTCATCATCATTTACACCTACGCAGTGCTCTTTACAGAGCTGTTCCGACATGTGGTGTTTGAGGAAACTCAGTACTTTGAGAATCTATTCGCATCCATGTTCACCTGCTTTGAAATGACTACAATGGAATGGGCACACATTGCATGGGAACTCAAGGACCAAAACTACTCCTGGATTCCAATCACCTCCTTTGTCGTGATCTGTGGTATGATCTTTTTCAACCTGGTGCTCGCTGTGATTTGTAACGCGGTGGCAGCGTTGGGAATTGACTTGAGTGGTCGCAATCAGCGCGAATTGGAAACTTTGGCAGAGCTGCGAAAGAAAGTGCGCGACGCGGAAAAACGAGTCTATCGAGTAAAGGAATTGATGAGACAACTTATTCGAAACCAGAATCATTCACTTCACCTGCTGGAGGTGATGCTAGCACAGAAGCTCAACTCTGTCGAGACTTGGTCCAAACTCATGGGCGAGGTAGAGGATGAATCCATGTCCATGTCACAACGGCGTACCACTCGGACGAGCTTTATGAACAAGATATCATTTGATTACGCTTTTCAAGAGGAAACCATGCTCAACAAGACTCGAATCCTTGCTGGTCAAATCCTCGAGTCGGATCGTTTTGACATGTTCATTTTCATTGTCATCTGTTCCGACTGTACCATGATGGGGGTTGCGACGTTTGAATTCGTCAGCGGCAGCGATCGAATATCGGGGATCTTTGAAATCGTTAGCATGATCTTCCTCCTAATCTACACTTTGGAGGCCGGGCTGGGGTTTCTGCATAATGGGGTGAAGTATCTTTCGGATTGGTGGCATGTTTTCGACTTCTTCATTGTGGTTACATCATGGATATTCGATCTGTTGAACGGTTTTAAGACCTTTCGAGAGTTTCGAGCCGTCAGAATTGTCCGTGCCTTCCGCTTGATCACGGTGCTGCATCCTTTGCGTGATCTTGTCGTTGCAATCGGGACAGCTATCCCAAGGGTTTCCAGAATCATGCCGCTTCTACTCTTACTGTTCTACATATTCGCAGTGCTGTTTGTGGAGCTCTTCCGGGACGTTCAGTTCGACGATGGATTCAAATACTTTGATCGATTGGATTCTGCGCTGTTCACTTGCCTACAGATGATGACCATGGAGTGGGCAGAGCTCGCACGTGAAGCTACTGAAAAATCAAATCAACAATGGGCGCGCGGGTTAATCGTTTTGTTTGTGGTTCTCTCGGGGATGCTGTTCTTTGACTTGATCAAGGCGACGGTATGCGATTCGGTCGCCCTGATCAATGGACGATCTCGAAGACTCGCGCAAATTTCCATGTATCGCAAAAAGCTAGGAAAGCTCGGCAAAACGATTGACGGCATCTCGCTCAAAATGGTGCACACAATCAACTTCCAACAACACATCAATCGCATGCTGATGTACGACATCCAAACGATCAAGTCAGACGAACGCAAAAGGCAATCGAAGGGTAAGGGCCATAGTTGTGTACTGAGAAAGCGAGCGTCGAGGAAGAAGAAAGATTCCGTCGAGACTCCGAAATCAAAGGAACGACAGAATTCAATTGGAGGATGATGATTGATTCGTGCATTCCGCGAATGCTAGCTCCAACATAAGGATGGTCTTCATTTTGATTGTTGGCATGTGTTAATTCGGGGAAGAATCCCGTTGGACGAGGAGCTCGACTCGTCACCCGGCAACCCTGTCAAACGAAACATTCCAATCCTTGAATATCTTAGCCCACGTACCGGTAGCCGCGGGTATCGAAAGCTTGACCCTGACCGGTCGACAGCGAGCCCAGGTGATCCTCCCATTGACCTCTCGTGGTTGTACAACTGGTTAGAAAGTTATCCCGGTACCGGTACGGGGATATGTGCTTCGGGACGTCCGTTCAAGAATTCGTTGCTTGGTTCCTGGTATCGGTCGGGTATGACGATTGGCTTTCTTTCTGACGCACAGATCCCAGCATTGTCCATCCAATCCACAATACCGGATGTGTCCAAGCTCTCCTACCGTATGTAGCGCTGCCTCCGTCTCGATTTTGGTGCCTCTGGCTTAGGCTGCCTTCCTCTTCTAATGAAACGCCCCCCTACTAGGCAGCAAGCAACAAGCTCAACAGGCCGACACTGGATGGGGATGCTTACCACACGGCGCAAAATATAGCCAAAGTCTCTTTCAGGTCCTTCAGAGTCTCCGTCTGGAAGCTAACTCGGTCGATCGGAATGGGGGATACTCGTCCGTCAACCCTGGAGCTACTGGAGCTACTGGAGCTAAAACTGCATTTCAACTTCGCTTTTTAAAAACTATTAATAACGCCTGGCCCTCACTGGCTTCGGCAGATAATCTAACCCTCTCTTCTGCTGGACCCCACGCACTCGATATCAGATGCGGAGAGCTGTGTGGAGAGTCTCAGTCGAGTGCGACGGCTGTCTGAAGCAGGTCAAGGAATGCACACGTGCTGAGGTTGAAACATGGCCAGTCGTGCGAATTTCAAATAAGTCGATCTTTCGAGACTTCTTTCCGCGCAACCTCTGCATGGCTTGTTGCCATCCTACTTTTTCACCGGGCGGTGGCGTCAGCTGAGTGTACACCGCAGAGCACCAAGCAACCGTTCGGAAGCTTGATAACAGTATTAACCAAGCAGTGAACAATGAGGGCTCCAGATCCACCATCAATTGACTCGGCACCCCTGCCTCCAGAAGAAGTCTCAGAAGATGAAGATTTTGTAGATAACACCCGCCAAAGCGGCGTCAGCAGCAGGCATCCCTCGTGGCTTCCAGAAGACATGCATTATGTAAAGGGGGCCGCCGTTGGCCCGTCGGACTCTATGATTGACAGTGTACCGGGGGCAAGCCAACAATATCACATGAACAGCAACAATCAATCTACTACGTCGAGTCGCCCAAGCAACGCTATCGGTTACCCCTCCGCTTCATTCAACAACATCACATCTGGCCACAGCCAAAACGCAGCCTCTACTACTAGTAGCACGAACTTGCCCGACCAAGTAAATACCTCGAATACCAACCTGCCTGGTGAACAACAAACCGAAGAGGAATGCACCACAGGCAATGCTGCTACACGAACGACATATTCTACCTTAACACCTCCCACGGGCTTGGAGAGTGGTACCGGCGGATATGAGCCCATCTTGGCAAATGCTCATCTTGTTGTTGAGGACACTCCAACCGCAGAAGTCGTGGCTCCAACTTTGCTCCGTCAATGCATGCCAGACACAAGCACGATAGGTGGAAAAGTGCTGTGTTTTGGAATTATTTTCCTGGTAGTCGCGGCGGTGGTTGCTGTAGCTGCGATTGTCTGTGCGAGCGGAGCATGCAGCTCTAGCAGCGATGATGGCCCAGCAGGAACCAGTGATGCCAGTAGTGGTGCTTCCAATCAGCCAAATAGCCCATTCCCTGTTCAGCCGACAACTTCCAGTCTCCGACCAACTAACCTACCTGTTCCCACACAGGCGACCACCGGCTTTCCATCATCTTCCGCGACACCAACAATACTGGGCCCCATACAGGCAACTGTAGAGACTCAGGGTCCCGTAGAGCCACTGCCTCAAGTATCATCTGTTGACACACCAGACCCCACTGCAGAATCAATTGTGTCACCGATCCCAACCGAGACACCAGCGGTTGCGGGGACGCCTGATACACCCAGCCCCACTCAGAGACCAACTGTTATGACAACACCGGAAACGCCGAACCCTTCCCAGGCAACCACTCTGGAAACGCCAAATCCAACCCCTGAAACCGCTACAAAGGCTCCAACCCCCAACCCGACTACGCCAAATCCAACCCCAGCTCCAACCACAAAGGCACCAACTCCGCCCACACCAAATCCCACAGATCCACCAGCTTCACCAACAGCAGGGAGGCCATGTGAAATCCCCACAGAATGCGAAAGTGGTGTCTGCGCCAGACCGTTCATAAGCGTTGATAGTGTGCTTGCTATTGATGAATGCTGTGCCAGCTCTACCCCAGCCACAAGATATGACTTTGACAACTTCTGCAGTGGTTTGCCTACTGGAGCAGCATGTGGCAGCAATGGCATGTGTTCCTCTGGAGTGTGCATTCAGAACATCTGTTCTGCCGGACAACAATCAACAGGTGAAGACTGTGATGATGATGCAGATTGTACCGGTGGAGTCTGTGCGCTCCTCTTCACAACTCAGAACCTGGCAATCCAAAGAAGGGAATGTTGTGCAAGCTCAACATCACCAGCAAGGTACAACTTTGATAACTACTGCAGTGGGTTGTCAGTTGGCTCAGCCTGTGGAAGCAATGGGATGTGTTCCTCTGGAGTATGTATCTCCAATGTTTGCAACAATGCGAAAAAATCATCGGGGGAGTTATGATGATGACAGTGACTGCCTGGATGGTGTATGTGCAATTTTGTTCACAACAGAAAACACTGTCATCACGCCACCGGATGAGTGTTGCCCCAATTCTATAGTCGCCACGAGGTATGACTTTGACAACTATTGCAGTGGTTTACCCATTGGAACAGCTTGTGGCAGCAATGGAATGTGTGCCTCTGGAGTGTGTGTGGGAAATGTATGTCGCGAAGGCCAACAAGCTGCAGGGGAAGCATGCAATGATGATGCAGATTGTGTTGGTGGAGTCTGTGCCATTCTCTACAGCAATTTAAGCACTGTGGGCACTCCACCAGATGAATGCTGTCCCAATTCTATTGCTGCGACCAGGTTTGACTTTGACAACTATTGCAGTGGGTTACCTGTTGGAGCAGCTTGTGGTAGCAATGAAATGTGTGCATCTGGCGTTTGTATCTCCCATATTTGCAGAGGAAGCCAACAAGCTGCAGGGGAAACATGTGATGATGATTCAGATTGTGTTGGTGGAGTCTGTGCCATTCTCTACAGCAATGTAAGCACTGTGGGCACTCCACCAGTTCAATGCTGCCCCAATTCCATCGCTGCAACAAGGTTTGACTTTGACAACTATTGCAGTGGGTTACCTGTTGGAGCAGCTTGTGGTAGCAATGGAATGTGTGCATCTGGCGTTTGTATCTCCAGTATTTGCAGCGGAGGCCAACAAGCTGAAGGGGAAACATGTGATGACGATGCAGATTGCGTTGGTGATGTCTGTGCGTTACTTTACTCAACAACAGGGGAAGCAGACCAAAAAGAGTGCTGTACCGATGGTGTTGGGACAATCAGATATGATTTCAAGGACTACTGCAGTGGGCTGCCAGGCGGGGCACCCTGCGGCACTAATGGAATGTGCTCCTCTGGTTCTTGCATAATGAACTCATGCAGTGATGGCCAGCAACCTGCTGGGGAAGCATGTGATGATGATGATGACTGTCTAGGTGGAGCCTGTGGGATTATGTATGCAATCCAAAGCACTGAAACTCCGGCATATGAGTGCTGTCCAGACAACACTGTAACAGTTCGTTACAATTTTGAAAACTATTGCAATGGATTGCAAGTGGGGTCTGCCTGTGGAAGTGATGGAATGTGTTTCAGTGGTGTCTGTGGCATTGTGTACTCAAATAACAACCCAGATTCTGAGTTCTATGAATGCTGTGCTAGCTCCACTGATTCCACCAGGTTCAACTTTGAGGATTACTGCAGTGGCTTGCCTATGGGCGCTGCTTGTGGCAGTAATAGTATGTGCGCCTCTGGAGTGTGTGTTGGTAATATCTGCAGTGATGGCCAGGGACCTGCCGGGGAAGCATGCGATGGTGATGATGACTGTCTAGGTGGAGCCTGTGGGATTGTGTATGCAATCGAAAGCACTGAAAGCCCTGCATATGAGTGCTGTCCAGACGATACTGGAACAGTTCGTTACAGTTTTGAAAACTACTGCAATGGATTGCAAGTGGGGTCTGCATGTGGAAGTGATGGAATGTGTTTCAGTGGTGTCTGTGGCATTGTGTACTCAAATGACAACCCAGATTCTGAATTCTATGAATGCTGTGCCAGCTCCCTTGATTCCACCAGATTCAACTTTGAGGATTTCTGCAGCGGCTTGCCAATGGGTGCTGCTTGTGGCAGTAATGGTATGTGCACCTCTGGAGTATGTGTCGGTAATATCTGCGGTGATGGCCAACAACCTGCCGGGGAAGCATGTGATGATGACAATGACTGCCTGGGTGGAGCCTGTGGGATTGTGTATGCAATCGAAGGTACTGAAACTCCTGCGTATGAATGCTGTCCAGACAACACTGGAACTGTTCGATACAGTTTTGAAGACTATTGTGGTGATTTGCAAACAGGGTCAGCATGTGGCAGCAATGCCGTGTGCACCTCAAGCAGTTGCAATTCCAATCTGTGTGACTGAGGTTTGGAGTTGTGTTCTTCTCCTGCGACAGTTGCTGGTAATTAAAATGACTTCTTTTCATGAACAGCCAAAGGATGCTGTGTTTTTGGCCTGTCTTCCATGCAATCCAAGGGTCCTCCCTGTTGGCAGGAAGAACCGCACTGCCAGGTACCAGTACCACTACAAAAGTCCACAACAAGTGGGCTCTCCTTGGGTTTTTTCATCGCCAGAACATCAAGCTAGCTAGCTATCACCATCGACAAAACATCAAGCTAGCTAGCTTTCACCATCTACAAAACATGCGCGAAACCTAGATCTATTTAGCGTCGTTCTTTTGGGGGGAACAAGGGAAGGAACAACTATCATCAACGTTCCAAACGTTTGGCGGAGCTAAAAGGTGTTTCACGACTTTTCGGTACCGGTAGGGTCAGATCGTTCATCGTTGCCGATATCCAAATAGCCCTCACTTCCTCCGATTTGCTTAGGTTTCCGTCCCCAGGCCAGATAGAAAGCCCAAGTCGAGAGGATGCCAAAAACGTACTGCGCAGGACCACCAGGATGTTTTTCGATCGTCAAATGTCCCCTCAAGAAACCGCCGAAGTGAAACAAGGAATAGACAGCATTGGCCAACAGAACTGTGCGCTTCAGATCGTCGTTGTTTGGATTCCGCAGCACACAAAAACACAGCGTCGAGAACATGGCATCGCCCGAGCTCGCAATCGAACACCAAAACTTCGCCGTCGGGGTCACCGTGCCCCCAAAGTGCTCTATAGTTCCGCCAGGCACAAGAACATACAAGGCAATCGAAGGGATGGGCAGCAAAGCCCCAGCCCAGAAGTACACTTTCTGAAAATTTGTCAATCCCATCTTCAGCGGCAGATGAAGTTGGAAGAGAAACTAGTGTTGTGACATGAATAAGGGAACAACCGGTACAAGTATAGCTGAACAAGTAATACGAAAGGATCGAAAGGAAGCTTCGGGCCGGGAATCAAACTGTATCTTTCCCACCAACACGACTCGGTGACACACTTCGCGAAAGATCGCGGTTGACGCGATGAGCATCATGCAAGACAGTTTCATCTTGTTGACTCAACCTCTACTAGCTAGAGAGAACTATTACAGCAGCTATTACAGCCATAGGTTTCGGATGCCCGAGTCGAGTCTCACAAAAAGTAGTCTCTATTTGAGGCCACAAGAGAAGAAATCTGCTAACTATTTGGAGCTGTGCAATGGCCCGTTTGACTCTCCCTGCTCCTTGAGCACGGTCGAGCTAAGGAAAAAAGTCATGGTACTGGCTTGGATCCAAGGTGCAGTTGCAGGAACAGCCACAGAGCTCTCGGGTACAATCAAATTCGAAGACACAGCTCCTGCCCTTTGCGCCAAAAACGCAAGAATCCTCCTTCAATGAACAAAGCTCATTTGGAAGACTACCCTCCAGGTTGGCATTCCCACTAATGTTGAAAACCCTGAGAGAATGGTTTGCGGCTAGGACAGAAAGAGCGCTGGGAATTGGACCTGTGAACGAGTTGGAGGCCAGGTTCAGCGTCTTCAATTGTTGGAGATTGCCGAGCTCAGATGCTATGGAACCTGAAAACTGGGAGTTTGACAGATCAACATCTTGCAAGGCATGCATGACACCAATCTCACTCGGCATGGGTCCAATGAATTGGTTGGATGCAAGGTGAAGCAATTTCAGATCCTTCATCAAGCCAATCTCAGACGGTAAAACCTTAATACTGTTCCCATTCAACCTGATGCTCTTCAAGTTGGGGATTATAGGAAACTCCCCAGAAAGATTGTTGCCATTGAAACCTAGGTGTTGTAATGCAGTCATGGACTGAAACTCGAGTGGTACACTCCCTGAAAGAGAGTTGCCTTGAATCCACATTCCTGTCAAATTCTGGAGAAGTGCAAATTCACTGGGAAGGGAACCTGAAAATGGACAAGGACGCGGTCAATTTTGTGATGCTACAGCAAGGTACAGTACAAGTGCCATCGGAAGCTTACCAGAAAGGCTGTTGTCATTGGCACCAAGACCTGTCAGAGCCGTGAGCAAGCCCATTTCACTGGGTAAGCCAGACAAGAGATTTCCAGTCATCCAGAGCTGATTCAATCTATTCATGGAGGCAATCTCTGAAGGAATGATACCAGAAAGGAGATTCCCTCCAAAGGCCAGGCCTTTCATATTGGTGAGTTGCCCAATTTCGGATGGAAGAGTTGATATCAGAGTGCTGTGTTGCATCCAAAGCCCAGTGAGGCTAGTCCAAAGCCCAACCTCACTGGGGATGGAACCAGTGAATTGGTTGTCGTTCAATCCTAATTCCTTTAGAGATGCCATGACACCAACGTCTTGCGGAAGGAACTCTGTGAGTTTTCCTGGGATTCCATTATCGTTCAAGAAGAGCCACTTCAGGCCTGTCAAGAGTCCAATTTCAAGAGGCAACCGGGGCTTCTTGGATGTTGCCATTGCGGTAGCGGACTCCAGTTCATCCAGGCGTAGACCTTCCAGAATGATCAGCTTATACACCCATCCTCCGTTTTTGCATGGCTCTCGATGTGAACTGTCCTCTTCGTTGAGTTGGAATTGCCCCGTGTCTTCATCGAAGACTCCATAGTTGCTGTAGAACCAATCACATTCTGATTTGGTGTCATCTAACCAATCATTTCGAATTGGTTTGGGCCAGTTGGGTCCATCCAGCGAGTAGAAAAGAGTGGCCAAAGCAAACAACTGTACCTTACGCCACTCTTCCAAGCGAGTAATGTTCTGGTGGTTTTCGAGCCAATGCATAGCTTCCGATTGGGGAGAAAAGGGATCCATCAGGGTTTGTAGTGTGTAGTTGGGCAGAGTTTCGAGGAGCATGCTGAGAGGACTGGATGGTGCAGCAGACGGCGTATGATAACTTGGTGCACTGGTTGGAGACAATGCTACTGTTGCTAACGGTGCCGAAAGGTCATTGTCACCGCCGATCCCTTTTCCGTAAAAGACTCCTAGAACAAATACCAGGGCCATCATGGCAACGGCAAACACTGCCAGGAACACGTATCCGATCTGTCGGCGTCGTACAGCGTATTGTTGTCTGCGCAATTGTCTTCGTTGATTCTCTTGCTCCAAGTCTACTTCATCTGCCTGCACAAGATCCAAACGGCGAGGGTTGTTGTCGTCCAAAAGCGTCGCTTGCACCAAGCCCGAACTGTTAGTGGCTGTTGGCACTGGTTGCGTCGCAGGTGCATCTGCTCCATTTGTAGAGACTGGCTCGTCATCGGTTGCGGAATCACTGGTCGTTCCGCTGCTCGCAAGGGTAGTGTTGGCATATCTTGCGCCCAAAGGAGGAGCCACTGCGTAAGCCCCGGGAGTCTGGCTGTCAACTGCTGAATGTCTCTGCGAATTTCTCTGCAGCCGAGTCTCCGTCAAGGCCAATTCTTGATCATGGTCAATTTTGCGGTCAATTTTGCGGTCATTTTCTGCAAGCACAAGCACAAGCTCGTGTTGTTCCGAGGAGTCCAATTTCGCCAACTCCTCTTCTCCTGATTCCTTAGCAGCCGATGCTGGCGGCACATCTGGCTGATGGTGCTCTGGGGGTTCTTTGTCTTTGAGCTTGTCATCTGGGTTGCGTGGTCTTGCCCCAGCTCGTTCCGCTACGAGCTGCAATATATCAAACTCTTCACTGTTGTTATCACTGGCATCCCGGTGTGGTAGTATAGCTCGTTCTAGATCTCGACCTTCTAAAAGATCCCAGTCATCATCCTCCTGGTTGACAAATTGGTGTCGTTCGCCTGGACTGCCAGTTTCACAAACTTCAGATGCAACATCTTCTATGCGGTCATTTGCAGCCGTCTCGCCCAAGGTCTCGTTGCTGTCTTTGCCGTCAGAGTTCATGGTCGATCACTTCTTTCACACAGGATGTAGCTTGCAAGCTAGTACTGTACCGATAGGGAAATACCGGTACCGGTGCGAGGGGAGATCAACAATAATAAACCAGAGAGGAGATTGATTGAGGAGATCGGGAAGTGGTGGCAATTTGGCTTAACGCCTAAAGGGCAATTTGGCTGGGTCTTCATCGGTGTTCTTGGGCTTTGCGCGTCATTCTTGTCGTCTGCTGTTCTGTCCTATCGATATCGCGATACCTTTAAAACATAGTTAGAGATCAGGTTACTACCGGTATCTGGTCAGTCCCAAGGACACGATCCACGTGGCACTCCGACCAACTTCGCTTCCGATCCTCATCTTCTTGCGTCAGCCCCTGTGCTATTGCCTGCTTCCATCGGATGTGTTGATGAGTTCATCATATTCAATCAAATTGATTGCCACCTGTCGACCGACCCAAGAAGCTTGATGTTGTTCTGTCTAGCTAGCTAGATCATAATCTGCTATTCTGCCCCGCAAACCCTCTGTCTGCCTGATCTCTCTTTCAAACAAGCGCTACAATCCACACAATCATGAGATTCCAACAAGCCCTCGTTTCCATGGCTCTGCTTTGCCTCGGATCCGCCGTCGAAGCACATGGACGGTTCGGAGCAACGGCATGGGGTCGACCATCCTCATCGTTGTCATCCGTATTGGCAGTCCCCCGAGGTGGTATGCAGCTCTTTGTCAAGACTTTGACGGGCAAGACTGTTTCCATTGAAGTGGAAGAAGGTGAATCGATCGAAGACGTCAAGGCCAAGATCTCGGAAAAGGAGGGCATCCCACCCGAGCAACAAAGAATAATCTTTGGGGGACAGCAACTTCAAGATGGCAAGACTCTGGATGATTACAATGTGGGAGATGACGCCACGCTCCATTTGGTCCTGCGACTTCGTGGTGGAGACGAAGGATTGGACAAGGTCATGAATGCTTTCAACGTCAAGGGCATGATGGGTTCGAGTGCATTTGAATGCGACGAAGCCTTTGTCAAGAAACACTTGACAGGTCTGACGGATGCCGACCGAGAATTGATGAACACCTTTGTCTCACAGAGTCAGCTCACAGAAGAAGAAGAGGCGTTGACCAAGACAACACCCGTTGCCAAGCGAGCGCTCTTTTACCTGGGCAAGCCACCACAAAGAGTCAGCGAGGAAAGCCCCTTTAAGAATATTCTAGAACCCCGGTCACCGCTCAAGGGCGAGTTTGACTACAAGGGAAAGTTGGTGGCCACCGACGGCAAGAACAAGAGCACAAAACTGACAAAGGTTTACAAGCGACGGGATAATGAACACAAGCTATATGGAGCATTGAAGCGAATGGGCTTGGCATGAGCTCACCACATGACAAACAATAGATGTGTGTTATATTTTGGCACTAACAACTAATGGAATAGGTATATTGGTCCATTGCATTAGTCAGTCGCAGCACGCTAACATGAAGCCCTCACTCGCTCTCGGCACCAGCCAACATGGACAACCCGCCAGCAATCGCCGCGAGGGCCACGATACTCAGCCAATACTGGTCTGAGCGCTGCTGCTGTAGCCGAGCTTTTTGCGTGGCCGTCAGTTCCGGCTTTACCTTACTCTCGGCATCTTCTGCATGAGTAGATTCAGACTGGTTCTTGTGCTCTACCTTTCTTTGGTTCGCCATGAGTTCTTGAGCTCTCGCTTCTTTTCCCTTTTGCAGCACGTTGAGCAAATCATGGTCTTTGGCCGAGAGCGTCTGCATGAGCTCCAAGGCATTCTTGAGGTTCTTGACGTCTTCTGGCTGCTGCTTGTCATCGTCCGAATCCAAGGGAACTTGCTGGAAGCAATTGATACCGTTCTGGTGCTTGTTCCAAACTTGCCAAGAGTTGGTGTCGTCGGAGGATGATACTGCAAAGTAGGTCTTGTGAACAAATTGAAAGTACTGGATCAACACAGGAAAGTCGGCCAGAATCACAACCAGGTTCACGTCGCAGAGGGCTTCAGCAAGATGGGCCCAGACAAGGGCATCTATCAAGGCTGGCTGCTGGGTGCCCAAGATGTATTGGCTGCTGTCTTCTCGTCGTGATAATTGTTGTTCCAGAATTCCATAGGCATCTCGAGCTTCTTGCTTGGCCTTTTCCACAGATGCCCCATCCAAGCACCCCATCAGTGTCTTTTGCGCCATGACTCGCTCACTCCAGGCTTGATACACCCCCCTTGCGGTTGGAATAATACTACTGGTAGGATTATCCTGCGTGCCATGATTCCGGCTGGCATCAAAACACTGCTTTCGATACACCTGCGACCAGGAATCGCCGTCTTGGTAACGTAGTACTGTCAAAGATTTTTGCAATTTGGTCGTCAAAAGCAGACGAAGCAAAGTGGATGTGGTTTGTCGCTGCTTTGTGAGGGCATCATTGCCTGGATCGACTAGATGTGTATCCAAATCCACGCCTCGAGTAGTTTTGAGATATTCTAGAATGACATTTTCAGGTCTTTGTCCACCTCCTCCAACCTCTTCAGAGTTGAACCAACCTGGCTGTCGTCGCCCCAACAAAACAGGAGCCTTGATATCACTATAATCTTGCAGTGCTGGTAATGGCCCTGTCGATTCGTAGGAGGCGTAAGAAGAATTCACTACGACATGAGGGATTCCTGCCATTCGCAGAACCAACTGTTCCACCCATGCCGGACGATATTGAACCAGAGTCAGAGAAATCTCTGGGAACATGGAATTGGTTCGAGGCGACAATCTTGCGACAGCATCCACCTCTTCGTCCCAGCAGTCTTCAGCCCCTGCTCCTGCAGTACCGTCTCCCCATACCTCGGTCCATCCCTCTGTTCGCTTTTCAGTGGCAAACCGATCGCGGCTGAGACCACAACACAATCATTTGCGAGAACATTGCAACAACAAATGAGAAAGATACTACATGATTTGCTTGGGCGCGAATGATAGTACAGTATCTCTCCACACTCACCTGTCCGAGGTAAGATTACAAATGGAGGTCGCAATGGCTGCCTGGAACAGCAGAAACCCTTCTCGTGTCATCTTGGGTCTACAGGGGTGATGGATGCGACAGAACCGAAAGCTGCGCTGTGGGGAGAGGTGGCTGCAATAGAGCCGTCAGGTTCATCATTAGAGTTAGGTCTGACTTCCACCGTAATCAAATAATGAATTCTTGAGATGAGCGTTATCTCTTTTTCAATATCTTTAAGCCCAATTCAATTCCTGTCACACTTTGGCGGGCACGTCCATCACACGCGTCCACCCCTCCCAAAACCTTCGTCCACTCACATCTTCTTTTCAGCCATGGATCCAGAGTCCAGGAAAAGCAGCAACAACAGCAGCAGCATTGGTAGCGGCGCTCCTACCGCCCCTGGAACTGTCACTGGAGCGAGTGCTCTTCTTGCTTCTGGTCTGACAACCTCCTTGATGGCAGAAGAAGTGGTCAGCTTTTTGGACAGAACCTCTGTTTTGAGTTGCATGGAAGTCACTCAGGCTGAGAATCAGTTTCAATTGACAAACTACTACTGCTCTGACCATGGAAGCAAACTGGAGTGTCAAAAGGGTCTTCGTGAAGAGATCATTCCAAAGAAATTCCCGTGGTTGAAAAAACAAAAAGAGAGCAATGATGCTGGCAATGAACCCAAGAAAAAGCTGAAGAAAATCGACTGTGAAGACTGTGTCAACCTGGAGCATGGGCTTGATCGCTGCCCTTGTTGCGAGGAATTTTCCGAGCAGAAATGGATGGTTACATGCCAAAAGCCTGGATGCGGCAAGAAGGCCTGCGATACCTGCCTTGAATATGATCTAGTTGTGATTGAATACTGCGACGATTGTCGTGAATGGGCTTGCAAGGATTGTGTGCCACTCGATTACTATTACTGTGACATTGCCAATACAGTTTCTGTGCCACCTGTCGAAATCTTGTCCACTGCTCTTGTTGCGGTCAGCTTTGTGGGTGTGAGAAAATCAAATCTGGTGAAACTGATGCTGTCTTGTGCGAGCTATGCGACGAGGTGCATTGCGACGAGTGCTCTTGTTGGTTGTGATCCAAGTAATTCTAGAAAAAGAGCAACAACAACAACAAACAGGGTGGGCTCCTTGGATTGGGCTGATTTCCTTGACCAAATTTACCCTCGGGGGCAAGGGACAAACCAGGAATTTTGCAACAGAAGCAACTCAAAGTATTGGCTTCACGGCTCTAACCTTTAGAAGCACTAAGCTAAGGTAGTATCGCTGGCGCTAGCTCTTCCCGTAGCTATGCATAGAGTGACAGTCTAGTCATCAAAACCCAGTCCTATCATAGTTTCTTTATGAATTATTATGCCAGCTGTCCTCAGGCCAGTCTATTACCCTGTGCTACCATCCCGCTTTGCTTGCCTACTACTACTACGACAGGACCAACGACAGAATGGACACTGCTATTGCAAATGCCGATTGCATGACGGCGCCGTTGGAAGCAGTAGGAGCGGCCACTGGACTGACAGTCTCGTTCGCCGATAGTTGCGTCGTGGGCGCTGTTGTTGGAGACAAGACCGATGGTGCATTGTTGTTGGGAGTTGGACTTGGCGTTGTCTTGTCCAGAATGCTTTCTCCAATAAACTCACAGCAGCCTGAAACGGCAATGGTCTGCACGAAAGAACAGGCTTCCGGCGTCGTGACATAATCTGCCATCTGGGACCATTCGGCGCACGTTGAACCAACTACATATCCTCCTGCTTGCAACAAGGCCTTGTCTTTGATGTCATGCTTCCAGGGCTCCAAAATCAAAACCTGTCCTTCGGGGCAAAAGGAGCACTTGTCCTGTCTACTAGCCGTGGCGGTGTCGCCCTCGGGAACGGAGAAGACGGCAAGATCCGGAACACCGGGGCATCCGCAGAAGGAGGCCATGTCAAAGGGAAGCCAGCTCGTGTCAAATGATTTGCAGTCTTCCGCTGTGGCTTCAGCTCTCCACTCGTCGTATTCATCGCAGTACAAGCCAACAATGGAAATCATCTTTTCGGATTGCAGCGGTCTTTGCCCATTTTCACAAAGGTAGCAAGTCGTAAACTTATTGATGGCACTCTCCAAACACCCAGAGAGACCCGGCAAGAACGTATTGGTCGCATATTCTCCCGGAATTTTCTCACCAAAGGCTTCTGGCAGAGCTACATGATCCAGTTCTTGATAGAGCTGTTTCCATTTACTTTGCACCTTCTCACCTGCTTTGATGGCGTCCTCGACGTTCTTGTTGGTGGGGTTGCTTGCTTGCTGCGTTCCTGTCTCTGACAAGTTCATTGGATTGCGAGAGACTCGAGCAGGTTGAAACAAATCTCCCAGTTCCCCCTGCTGAAGAGACGAAGTTGCGTTGGCATTGTCGGGCGACTCAGCGCCTAGTTGCAATGTATTCACCGCCACCAACGGGGTCGTGTGCTCTTTGAAACACATGCGAACAGCTTCGTTAATGTTGCCTGCAGTACTGATGTCCAGAACAAATGGAACATTGGGAGCCACAGGATTGCGAGTGACAACGGCAGTGGTACCTTCGAGATCTGGACCGTCCGCCAAGTTCAAGGTTGGTGTGGTTCCGTCGGTTGTTCCCGTCTGGGCTGCATTCCCACCGGTGGCCTGCTGTGAAGTACTACTATTCACCCGAGTGGGGTCACTGGCAGGAGTGGTGCCACTTGTGCCTGCTGCGTCTTCTTCATCAAAGTAGTTGGTAAAGAAATCTGGCAATTGCATTCCATCACAACATTCCAATCCGACATATTGAAAGACGGCACAGGAAGATTCTCCTTCATTGGCATATTCTGCCAAAGTAGCCCAGTCGCCACACGTACTGGTTTCGTCACTTGCCAGACGTTTGGTATACTCGTTGAGAGTGCCCCCGTAGGGACAAAAGCCACAGCCATGATTGGGTTTGACAGCATTGTTGCAGCCACAATATGCCTTCAGATCAAAGGGATAGTCCGCCGCAACCTCGCCACACCGTAATGTAGAGCTAACGAGGTATAAGTCATGAATATCCGAACAAGTCATACCCAAGTAGAGTGGCGCATTCAAGTTTTGAGGTGGTGCACCATCGTCGCAGAGTGTGCATTGTGGGATGGATGTGGAACAACCACAATACGACGCAAAATCATCAGTCAACTGGCACGTGGCATCCCCATCCAAGGCAGGGATATCGGCAAACGCCTCACAGGTGATGCTGCTAAAGGGAAGTGTCTTTTCCTTTTGAATGGATGCCTTGTCGTTGCAAAAGTCACATTTCTTGGTGACACCCGGAGCGGGACATCCACAAAACTTCCACCCCAGAACTCGCTCCAATGCGCATTCTTCAGTGTTGGCTGGAACTTGAACGGCATATCTCAGCCATTCATTGCAACTGGTACCATCAAAGCTCAAGGATTGATCTATGGGGCCATCGCATGGGATACAAGGATCAAAAGTATCTTGCTGGTTCTGAGCTTGCTGCTGCTGATTCTGGGTTTGTTGTTGTTGCTGCAAGATCAACTGCTCTTGCTCTTCAATCAGATAAGGATCTCCACCACCAGCGGTGGTACCCTGAGACGGTTCCTGTTGCTGCTGCTTTGGTTGGGCTGTGGCCAAGGAGGGCAGAAGTGCTGCCAACAAGAAACCAATCGCTTGTCGTGCCGCCATGGATCTCATCCTGTTCCAATCCTTGTTAAACAACTTGGTTTCCGGAATGATCGAATCTATTAATAGCTAGATCTAGATCTGGAAAGAGGATTCGCACTAATGAATATCATCATGTCCTGCAAAAGAATTTTGACGCAATCAGTGCTCATTCTTACAAGACCCCGCGGGGAGGAAAGTTTGGTTTTGGGCGGATATTGTGAGCGGAAGCCCAGTTGATTTGCTTCCAGGACATGGCCGAAGGACAGCTTCCGACTCTGAGCCACAACGGTTAAATACAGTTGAACCAACCAACCTGGTGATGTACCACGTCTACCCTGGCAAGCCAACTTTACTCTTGTAAAGCAAGAATGACGGTTCTGTTTGATCCAATGTGATGGGTGACCAGACCAATTCTAGAAGGATCACTCGGCGTGTCTCGGACTCCCGCGCCAATGATGTCTAAATATTTCTTGGCGATCAGCGCGCGCCTTTCACTACTTGGAGCAAAATAAGACGGCCATCCGCGGGTGCTTTCATGTGAGAGGCCTTCGCTCGCAAATAGTAGCCAAACGCCATTCGCAGCGAACAAATCACTTGAAGGAACCCACTCACGGGGGGCTCTCTCTTTTGCTTTGACAATGGATGTTGGCTACGGCAGCGGAGGCACAGCAGTTCAAAGTCCGAGTATGCAGAAGTGGTATGAACAACAACACCATAGCGGAACTGAAGAGATACGAAGCGTTACTCCAGCAATGAACAACACAAGAGGATCCTTTCGAAACAGCCCAGCTGCCAGTGCTGGAGGAGGACCCAGTGGCTCTTATGGTAATAATGGCAGCTCCACGCCCACCGGAGCCTATGACAATGGAGCACCAAATCGATACCTGGGTGCCTACAACTCACCGGATGGCGGAGGAGGAAATGGATCTGTAGGTCCCACGCCAGGAGACGCAGCACCCCATCAACCATCCTCCACGGGCTTGATTCGCCTTAGTCTCCGAAAACCCATGGGCATTGTCTTTGAACCCATGTACGATCCCAACAATGCTTCTCTACAACGTGGAGTTAGAATCTGTGACTTGCCGCGGACTGGAGCTGCTGCTCTGTCGCGAAAGCTAGAAGTTGGCGATGAACTTCTTTCGATAAATGACAAAACCATGTCACGACTCTCGTTTGACGAAATAATGGATTTCATCATCGAAGCAGACCCAGAGGAAGTCAACCTCTTATTTCGAAGACCCAGAAAAGAGACACTGCAAGCTCGACAAGGAATCAAGAAACCCTCCAACTCACAGCCTGCAGTCAAGTGGGTCGATGATGACGTCCGCAACAAGAAGAAGGACAAGAAAAAGGACCGCAAGACGGAGAAAAAACCATCTAGACGATCCAAAAAGGAGGAAGACGATACTATCACTTCTCATGATGAAGATTATCGCAGTGGACGGTCGTCACGGAAAAAAGGAAAAAGCAGAAAGCATCCCTATGAATCGGAATCATTTCTTGACCTTCTCATTGACACTATTTGCGCAAACCCGGACCACGCTTGTCGAGAAAGAAGGCGCGGCGGAGACGACGACTACTACTCGGACGAAGATGAAGATGGAACTTTTGCCTCACAGGATGATTCTACTTATGTGACGTATGAGTCGGAAGACCATGTAAAGAGACGCGGCAAGTCTAGTAAAAAGCGAGAGGATTCCTCAGTCGACGAAGAAACAGAAGAGGACACTGTAGAAGAAAAATGGAAGCGAAGGCACAAGAAAGAAAAAGAGAGAGGTGGCTCCAACAAATCGCCCATGAAAGATAAGCAACGGTCCAAGTCGCCCGAGAAGCCAAAGGTCGATGACAAATACGAAGATGATGGCACTCTGGAAACTGTCGACTCGCAAGATCGAGCCAAGGCCGTCTTGGCAGAACAACCACCCCTCGGATTAACACCGGAACCAGAGCCCGTCGCGGTGGACATGATGCCTCCTCCACCTTCTGATGACGATGCCAATCCAGCACCCATCAAGGAACTGGAATATGACGATCGCATTGATCATGGCGCCGACGTGTCTGTCATGGAGAGTCTCGGCGGGCCTTCCTTGCTCATTGAGAAACAGAGAATGGCAGCGGCTGCCAAAGCACCTCCTGCTGGCATTGCATCCGGACCCACCGTGCCTACCGAGTTTATTGAAAAGTTTGGCAAGGATTACCCAGTCACCTTTGGGCTCACTCATGAACAAACCATTCAAGCGGATCCTCTCAAGTTTTACACATCTGTGGTCAAGGGTTTGCTGGAAGAACACGAGCCAGAAAAGGTCCGTCTGCTCGACAAGCTTCTGGCCAAGTACAAGGGCCGAGAAGATCATCTGGTTCAGAAACTGTCAGTCAGGTATAGCAAGAACAGCGAACCAGAACCAACTCCTTCCATTCCGGAAGAAGAAGAGCCAGATGAACAACCCGTATTTGTGGAACCAGACCCTCCTACCCCACGAGAACGAAGTCCAAGTCCTCCTGTCCAGCCTCCTCCTCCATCACCTCCTACAATGCAGCCAGCAGAGGCGCCGTTCACTCCAGATGAGTGGCCCGACAAAGAAACCAAAGAAGCGGAAGAGGGAGACTCTCAGGAAGAACAAACCGCAAGCGCCGACTCGGAGTATTCTGGCGACTCGATCGATGGCACTTCCCCAGCCGTTATCGCACAAGTCTCCGAGCTCTTGAATTATGTTTACGGCAAGACGTCCGTTCCTGGCCAAATTGATCGAGTATCCACGATTATGAGGGCCTATGAAGGACGAGAAGCTGTGTTGCTCGAGCTGTTGGAGACAAAGGCTCTCATCAAGGCAAACAAAGAAAAAGAAAACGCCGATAATCTCCCATCCTTCTTACGGAACACCCAGGCAATGCAATTTAAGAATCCCGAAGAAGTCAACAGCGATATGCCACCGGTTACACCGATGGCAACGCAACAGCACGTAGGGAGCGGAGGAACTTTGATCAATGATGATATTTCGTCCATGAGCGGTGTTTCTTCTCCAGCAGAAGGACAGCAACAACCGCACGGACAAATACTGAATCCACCCATGTCGGTAAGTAACTTTTTACTATCCTTGATGAAGACATGCCCATCTTGTGCCTCACATTCCAATCTCGTGTTTTGCACGTTTGCCTTCTTTTGCAGCACGAAGAGGAAGTTGAAGTTTCTCAAGCATCTCATCACGAGTTGAGTCATTCGTTGGACCATGAGGTGGAACCACCGCAACTACATAAGTCAAAGAATCGTGTGGGAGGAGCAACGCCAGACAAGAAGAAGAAAAAGGGAATCTTTGGAGGTCTATTTGGCGGCAAGAAAAACAAGAAAAATAAAGACGCTGTCGGTGCGCTACCGGCAAACGACAGCCTCAGAAGTGGAAGCCGATCACGGGCAAGCCGCAAGCTCCGTGCTAACAGCGAGTCATCCATCTAGCACCCCCTTATCTAGTGTCTAATAGCAATATAATTCCCTCCCAACTCTATCATACGTCCAGTTGTGCTCGGTCGCTGCCCACCCCTGAGCCTTTCTCAAAACTCAATTGTAGAGCCAATGTTATCGGGGCGAGCGCGAAGGCGCATGATGCCCAGCCAAACAAATTCCTGTCCTCGTCAGTTGCCGGTACCGCTAGCGCCAACGATACGATTGCGGTCGGTCTAGTACCGGTCGTACCGTACCGGTATGTGACAAACTAGAAGAGGTTTCACTACTGTTACCGAACGAACCCTTACCAAAGCCATGTGGCCAGCCGCAAGCTCCATCCTCAGCCTCCTCAGAGCCACATGGACATCCCACACCGAATGAAACTTCAATCCCAGTTGGGTGTCGTACGGTAGGCGCGCATGACTGCCTTTGTGCTTGGAAGTAAGTTCATGGGAGCAACAAGCCCGATTGGTACAGTACCACCAAAGCCACATCCACCACAAAGCTCGCTCATCCAGAGATCCATGGGTGTCATGGAGAGAGGTGATAGTACGGGGTGCTACCAGTAGTACGGTACTGAGTAGGTTTTGCTTTGTAGTTGCTGTGAGCTGTGGGTTCTACTTCAGAGGAGAAGAGGAGTGTTTTTAACAAGTGATCTCCAAATTGCATGGTTGTTTCTCTAGCTACCTCCTAACTAATAATAGCTTGGTTCCTCGTTTGGGCAACTCTTTACTTCCAGTAACGCCACAAACAGGCAGGCATTGATGCGCCTGCACGAATACCGTTATCTTTGAAGTTTCCTTAGCTTTCTTCTCAACAGTTTTCTTTATTTGTTACGTTCTATCTATATAGCCTACATTACATCTGCAGCGATGAGACGAAGCCTTGCAAAAAATGCTCTTGCACGCAAATTTTTCAGTTCAAGAAAAGATATCTGTATGGCTGCTGTTCAGTTTTCTTCAGGAGAAGATGGGAATGGGACATTGCAAGTATCCAGGCACTCCCATTTATTGTAGCGGACAGATGTGAAGCCATCTCCAGAAACACAACGAACACCAGCCAAGCTGCCACCGCAAAATCTATTTGCAACCCGAGCACGCAGATAACCAAAATCGACTGTGTTCCATGTTAGAGGGCTGTCCCCAAAGACACCACAAGTCTGTTCTAGAGTTGTTTCGCCACTTTTGCAGCTTGGGAAGGCTGCGGCAGCGACGAAGAGGAGGAGCACTAGGACTGTCAACATTGGAAGACTGCCAACTCTTGCTACAAGAAGCATATCCGCTCACGGTCTCGTTCTGTCTCGTGGTGTTTACTTGTACCGGTACGAGTACGCTGATCCACGTTTTTGGGTATTGTGCAACTGCAGGTTGTTGCTGTCAAGTGCTTTGACAAGGACTTCTTCAAGTTCTTCTGGAGGACGACACAACCCGGCACTGAAAGCCTATTCATGAGCTTTCATGGTAGCTAATGAAATTGATAGTCCCTTCACTTATGAAGAGTCTTCTACTATCTATGTTTTGGCTATTCGGTGTCCCTAATAATAGCTTCCCAATATGTGCATTGGGCGATCGAGATGCCTTACTCCGAGCAGTATTATAGCTCTTATACCGATAGCCACCGCTCCTTAAGATTCAAGCTCAGTGGTGCTTGCTTGATATCCTAATCACCATCGTATCGACAATCAATGTTGTGGCCGGTGTCCTGAACCCAGACCACCCACCTTGGCAGGGCGTGCTTCGTCCAACTACTTAGTAGGCTAAAAAAACATTATGAATCGCGAAAAACATTATGATGGGAAATTTGTTGGGGAATCCGAAAAGCGCAGCGCCAAACGGACAGTAGATTCCGCCGGCGTGATCTCAAAATGCAACGGCGAAAAATAGGAACATCCCAACACCCAATCCCATCGTTATCAGCTCTGTTGTAACACTTGGAGTCTACAACCTCCATTACAGTTGTTGACGTTCAAAAGATAAGATACCCACAATCGACTTGTACCCTTCTCGTGTGGTTGAGTTGAGAGAAGAGGTGCGGCAGAAAAGGAATCAGTCTTTGGTAATTCGAATTGGTCACAATCGTCGATCTGCAACCGCCAAAACGGGTAGCTTTTGGCGTTTGGCTCCTGCGTTGCATGCAAAGCCACTGCAGTGCAGGAACGAGCCGACAATCTTAGTTTCGTAGACTAGTTGGTGTTCTGTGCTACTAGTACCTTAACCACGGCGATCAGGAACGATGATGACCTACGGGGCCAGAAGTCGGCACAATCTACGCCTGGGTGTCTCAGTGGGAACAGAGCAGACCAGACCCGATACTTTTACCAAACCATCCAACCCCGAAATGTCGCCTGGAAGCACGCTCAAGTGGCGTATGCACCATCGCAGCTCAGCTGCATCGGTTGATTGTACTGCCAACGATACAACATCCACAGCAACAACCAACACTGAGCCTTCCACACATGCCGACTATACATTGTCAGCTGCCACCAGTGCAAGCATCGTCGCGAACAGTACCACTGCAGCCAACAACCATAGCCAAGATGCAGCCATGGAAAAGTCCATGAACATGCGTACTCGGACCAACTTTGGAGATTATCAGGGCCATGTGCCACCCGAGGCAAAGCCTTCGCCTCACAACGTCAGTATCTTGCCAAGGGATACCCCCATAGTAGCACCCAAACGAGTGACACCAGAAACACCACGTCGTTCGTCGCCGGGACGCAAGGCTCTACCTAACAGCCTGAAGCTTCCCGTCTTGCCCTTACCATCGCCATCAGGAAGTGATGCCAACAGTGATCGTCTTCCCGAGTCTCTACCTTCTCCTTTGGCTGAGAAGAGGCTCCAGTTCTTTGATGATGCTCCTGCAGACCAGGTACCTTTTGATCAGGTATGGAACCAACAAGAGTTCGTACTGGGAGACGACCAACAACAAAAGACATCTGATATGGGATCTGAGGATAACCAAGAGCACGACAACCGAGCTGACGATGATCAGTCTATCGGAACAGATGCCAGCAAGCCCTTTGACGAACCAACCCCAGAGAAGATGGGCCCATCTGACTACTCTGCATTCTCTGCGTATTCCATCAACTCGTCTTCTACCACCACGGGGCCTCAACCCGTGCAATCACCACCCCAGCCGCCCCCACCACCGCCTCCACATTCCGCGAAACAGCAAAGAAAGAAAGCCCCGCTGGATCCACCCCTACCAACTAGCTCATCGTCACCTAGATCCCCGAGGATAAAGAGCCGCATGATGCCATACACACCGACTCCTCCTGGGTCGCCCAGGGATAGAAGGATTCCCATCCGGCCACCCAGAAGCCCAAGTGGTGAAGAGAAGAAGACCGACGACTCGGCTGTAATGATGCAACAAGCACCGGCCTCGCAGTTAAACAATTATGAAGCGGGGGGCAATGATGACGATATCCCATCAGATGAAGATGAATCAAAGCTCAGCAACCTAAGCGGAAGAAGTAAGCAGAATTTGTCTTTGGCAACAGCATCCAAGGGCACCGCAGCGGAAGATGTTGGATCAAAAGCCGAAGACTTGAGTGTTTCTGGCAGCAATACCAACCACATGAGGGGCAAAAGCAAGAGTGATCACGATGAAAACAAGTCTGTGGACTCTCTCTTCGACTTTAGGGAACATGGATCTTTTTCTCCCAAGCAAATGTGCCTGTCCCCCACGCCACTGACTCCTAAGTCTCCACTAACACCCGACTCTCCTTCGTCAAGGTCCTCGCAGAAATCTCCAGGTCGATGGAGAAAGAATGCACCTACGGAACTGACGTGCCGCGTTGACGATGACACATCTTCTTTGGATGTTCCGACAGGGGACATCGACGAAGCCATGCGACTCAAAGCGAGGGCACAAGAAGCCTTTGCCACGAGAAGACGGTTTTCGCCCAAGAAGGGCACGTCTCCTCGATCACCAGGGGTCGGCTCTTTGCCTCTTGCTGAGGGAGTGAGCAGTGATCTGCCTGCGGACAGGAAAGAAGTCACTGGCCAAAAATCACCTCGAACGCAGAAATCCCCTGTTCGGCAACCGCAACCACAACAACAGCCGCAACCGCAACCGCCACAGCTGGAAATCCCTGTAGAAACCACGAAGACAAAGAATGTGGTTTCTTTCACTGCCACCGACACGATTCATCACTTCCAACAAGAATATGATATGTATTCGGAACAAGATGAAAGCGCCATGTCAATGAGCACATTCGAAAACGACAAGTCTCTTGGAGCCGAAGTGGAAGAAGCTATCAAGGATATCTTCATGATTAACGCGCTGTCAGCCTGCAATCCGTCCCCGCCAAAGATTCGATCGGAATCTCGCTCGGAATCTCGCTTTGAACGACGGGACTCGGGTGGTCAAAGCAGCGAAGAAGATGACACATTATCAGGGACACAGTCAGATGCTCCTGATGACGCTGCCAAGGCTCAACGGCGCTCGCCCGATGCCGAGCGATCAACGAGAGAAATGGCGCAGCAAGGTGGCCAGCAGGATGATGTCTTTTTCGAAGCAATGCTGTCAATGGTAGAGGGAGGGATTGGTGCCATGACTGCGGCATTCGGGTTTGCGACAGGGGGGCCACCCGCTGTCATTGAGCAGCCAGCAGAGCCTCGAAGTAACCGTGCATTGCCGCCGACCACGCAGAATAGAGGTCGCAGCCTGCAACCAGCAGAGAGGCCGAGTCGTTCTCCGAACCATCGTCCAAACGGTCCGGAGTCAGAATCAGTATCATCAGACGTAAGTACATATCTCCTCTTGGCGGCGTTTCAGAATGAATCTTCGTTTGTGGCGTCGTACTAATCATTCTTTTCGTTGTCCGACAATGTGTGCAGATTCAATCAGAAGTCCCGCAGGACGAACGAAGCATGGACAGGAAGGCCATCATGGAACCGCCGACACCAGCGCAATCGTTGGAGGACGACCCTCGCCTGTTGGAGCTGGCGAAGCAAGCTGCCCTCTGTATGCATGAGGTTCTTGGTGTTCACTACGACGAATCAAAGGGAGTTGATATCGGTGACATCAAGTTCGTGGTCGTTGTGTTGACTTTACCGCTAGGCCGTAAGTTCCACACCGGGGTTTCTGAAATTTTGTCGGTGCCGAAGTCTCACTCCACGCTTGTTCTCACACCTACCTTTCAAACAAATCTGAAGTCATCTTTCAAGAGGACTATAGTGGGTGTTGGGTTACTAAAGTCATGCCTGGCGGCAATGCAGCACTAAGCGGGCGAGTTGAGCCTGGTGATCAGCTCGCCGCAATTGATTCCAGGAGCTCGATAGGGATGAAGGTGGATGACATTTGCGACGCTATTGCTGAGGCCTCTTCACGATGCAAGGAGATCGAGTTGACCTTCCTGCGCTATGTGGGTCCCTTCCAGCCTCTTCCATCCGATGGTGAACCTCGAGGGGTCCAACCAAAGAAAAGAGAAGGACTTGACGATGGAAGTAGCAGCAGCCGAAGAGGAAGTGAGGAAATGTACCCCTCGATTGAGAGCACTCTCGTGGAGGACGACTTCTTTGACGACAGACCACAGAGCACTCAAAGTGTGACAAAGGATGAAAAATTGAACAAGGGTCAAAAGCTCAAATCCAAGAAATCTGGGAGCTTTCGAAAGTCGTTCAAATGGCTCAACCGCCGAGGGAAGAAGCGTACCAGCAAAGCTGAATAAGCAATGTATTCATAAGATTGGGGCTCCTGTTTGAGCTCTTTCTTGCCAGCCCATTATGTAAGATTACTATAAATTGAGCATTATCTTGCTGACGTTGTCATGGCTCGTCGAGTCACATCATTTCCCGTTAGCTGACGCCAGTAAGACCAGAGCACTAGTAGTTTCAACCAATAATTTGCATTGACTTCTGGAATTGCCAATGGCAGTAGACGGCCTGATCACACCCTGCATGGAGTCCACAGAATACCGGGCTCCAAGTAAGTGTCCATCACCGTGGTACTACGGTCCATCAGAAGAAATAACAGGTTCCTCCATCACAACATGGGCTTCTCCAAGACTAGCAAATATTTGGATCTGATTCTAGCTAGACGACCATAATATCGGCTTGCTCCCCTTCCTCCTCACCGATCACCAAAGGAATAGCATAGTCCACTGCTGGAGCCTCGGGAATGTTTGTGACCGACCCCCGAGATCCATCTGATGCCAGCCATTCTCCGGAAAAGCATTTGTATCTTTCTCCTCCTCCCTCGAAGTTTCCCGAGACGACGCGCGAAATTCGCCTCCCCGATGAATCTTTGGTGGATGTTTCTTCCACAAAGTAGGCCTTTCGGGTTGCTGTCGCTACCAGTCCTTTTATTATGACAGAGCTTGTATTGTTGTGTTGTTGTTGTTGGTTAGACTTGCTAGTGGTGTTTGCAGCGCTTGGACCAACGAGTACCCTGGATCCTTTGAGACTGACCAATCCAGACGATTCCTTCAAGTCCGTGGCAAAGTTCAGTCGCATGACGCACAAACTGTGGCTTCCTTCCAGCAAAACATCACCACTCTTCTTGTGGACGATTCCGAATTGTCTGTCTTCCAAGCGATAGACGGCCGAGGCCGGTGGTTGCAGCAAATCACCAGCAGCAGTTGCGTCACTCATGATTTGGTCCTTGACGGCCTGAACGGACACTTGAAAATCCGAGCAATCTTGGGATGATGTGCGACAGGCGAGCTGTTTTGACACAATGAAAACGACAACTGTCGCAAGGAACACAAGTGGTTGGAACAGCGTGCCTCCCCAAGAGTGAATTATTGCCGTGATTATCAAACACAGAATCAAAAACAGGAGCAAACGGGTCGACATATCTACGCAACACCCGTCGCTCATTGTGTGGGTATTTCTTGTCAAGTCATCCAACGATGCCGTGATGGCAACAGAGGAACAGGCCGTTCGAGAACGAGATGACATGGTTCAAACTGCAATCAACACTGCTGGTGCTGAACCTGAACAGAGGTTGTGGAGAGTGGAGACCAAGATGAATCGAATCAACGATTGTTTCCAACTGGTGACGGTTCAGTCGTGATTTCAGGATATTAGCCAGCAGGACGGCTGTGCATACCGTAAAAGTATCCTACACGGTGGCTTGTGTGGCTCTGAGATTTGATGCGGTACCGTACTGGTAGACTAGATCTAGTAGTGGAAAAGAGAGTTCTTCCTTTAGCGAGATCAAAATAGATTGTATTGTTTCTGGAAGAACTCAATCTGTGTCACAAGCGTTTCGAGATGTGGGACAGGGACATTCAACTTGTTGGCTCTTTCCACCGGTTTTCGGAACAAGTATCGCACTTCCATCGAATTGCGTTCTGTAAAATCAATCATCGTCGAAGTTCTGTACGGTCCCATTGCATCACTGAGGTCCATCATTTGTTTCTTTTCTTTTTCTCCCAAAAAGTCTTGCTCGCCGTGTTTGACAAGATCGGCATTGGCGGCAGCAATTGTCTCATCCATGACGGTGTAGGCCAATCTCCGTAACCCTGGATCCGTGACAATCTTGTCGACAGTGACTCCTCCCAACGCCACACTGATTCCATTAAAGGGTAGATTCCACACCATTTTCTTCCATCGTCCTCTCAATAGAGACGGTTCGTAGGCGGTGTCAATACTGGTTGGTTCCCACAGTTGATTGAAAGCCTCTTCATTCTCTTGTGGATTGGTTTGATCGGGATTGTATGCCGCCACTCCACCACTGAGTAGGCCTGCGTAAGAATGGTCGACATGACCCGGTGTTATTCGGTTACTGCAGACCAGAGCCATACCTCCATAAATGGCACCACAGCACTGGATGGTTCCTTCATTTGTATCATCATCATCCTCGGAAGCTCTCTTTTTCAACTGTTGCAACAGATCATCCTCAATCATTCCATTCATAATGGCCAGTACACGCGTACTTGGTTGTAGCAAGGGATAAATAAGATCAGGAATGGCATCCACGGCAGTACTCTTGAGAGCCACTATAACCCAATCGACAGGACCAATTTCGTCGGTGGATTCATAGGCTTGCAAAGACTCTGGAGGGATATAGATATTGCCGAGTACCGATGTCACATTGAAGCCATTCTGGACACTTGCTTGGTAATTTTCCCCACGCATTTGGAACTTGACCGAATAGGCACCCGTTTCCCACAACCGTGCTCCATAATATCCTCCGACGGCGCCAGATCCAACAATGGCAACCGTGGGAAGATCATTATTATTTCCCCCATCATTTTTGCTACCCAAAATATGGTAGTTCCGCGGCCTTTGGTGGAAATCGACCACAAAGCTACTTCCACACCTAATATTCAGCAGGAAGACCAGAGAAGTGTAACTAAGAAGCAGAGTTAAGCTCATCATGGCTGAAAATTTGTTGACTTCGAGGTACTAGCTAGTATTGCGTTGGTTCGCGACATAATGTATGTCGATTTTGGACGTTGCTCGAAGAAGATTTGCTTCCACGTGGAAGCTGGAGACACCACCAAGCCAGCCGAAGTGAAATCCTTACGATCGGAACCGCGCTATTTTAAAATGGCTCGAGCCGGGGGAAAAGGAACCGAACCACCGAACCTTGACTTCGCGTGAGGTCCGCGGACGAACGATGAAAGAAGCCACAAAACTGGTCTGGAGAGGCAAAAGATATACCATCCATCATCCATGACAGTCCAGACCAGACAACGCGTTGAAAGCTAACTAGATCTACATGTAGTGCTCAATTTTAAAAGATCCGTTTACACATCAAGAAAGATGGATCTCAGATGCCCCCTCGAGTTTCCATCCGACCACACGATGAACCGCCACCATGGCGTATGCCAGTGCTAAAGATCGGCCAACATCACGGAATCTCCCTTCAGATTGCTTTCGAAACCTTGTACATTATATTCGCCCATGTCTACGGCTTCCGCTTGCCTGCTCCCTATAACTATCTATTCTTCTTCTTTCACACGGTGATCAAGTTTCCAGAGGTGATTTATGTGGATGCCATGACCAGCAACTGGTTTGGGCGCAATGTGGAAAATTTGAGAAAGGCCGGATTTTCGGACCTCCAGATCCTCCTGATTATGAATTCCAACTGTATCAATTCGCAGCTATTGGGGTTTTTAATGATGAACTATGTGTGTACAGATCCAGAAATCTTCTCCCTGTCCTACTTTTATGCACACTTCAACGCAACCATGATACTACGAATTCTGGCCAGTTTGGCACTGTCGGAAACTCTGTTTTGTGCAGCTCATTCTCTCATGCACAAGAATGAATTTCTTGCCAAATATCATGTGATGCATCACTGCTGTGTTTGTCCCACCTGGACCACCAACCTAGTTTTCCATCCCCTGGATTTATCCATGGAATTTGGAGGACCCGCTCTGGGGCTCTTGGGACTTCACTTTGGGGTGTTTCAAGATCAGGCAACATTCCTCTTGACCTACCTCATTTTTCAACTCTGGTATGCCTACGACCATGAGCCGTACTTGAACTTGTATCACATCCAACATCACCAGCAGTGCGATTCGCTCTACGTCATTTACACCAACTTTCGCGGGGACCCGAAACACAATCGATCGCGAGGTGTGATGCAAGACATGGGATTACAATGGCCATCGTTGCACTCCAAAAAGTCGACATAAGCTAGCAAGTACTAACCTATGAAATGCATGATGACTCTATAAGTCAGTTAGCGTCGGCATTGCATCAATTGAAACTTCACTTCTACTCGGGCATTAAACGGCGTGCCCTTCGGCACTGCGGACTCATCCATTCATCTTGATATTGCATTACTTCCTATATGGTCCCAGTTTTGCTCCTATCCAGTCAGAACCAGATACATTGTGTCAACATTGGTGCTGACGCTCACGACCAGCTGTTTCCTTCCCGCCTCGCTGCCCCCAAATCAAAATGTTGTGTCCAGAGATCATTCCAGCTTTTGGATGACATTTATTTCAACTTTTTGGATTGTTGGGTACTGTATCCTCCACTTTTACAGTTCACTCGACTCCATGGAAGCCATACTGCTGGCCACCTGCTCCCCTGCCGCTTCTAGCAAGATTCCACTGGGTGCCCATTCCTCATGTTGCTTATCTTGTCCAATTTCCCAAAAGAATATGCCAGCATGTCCATCCTTCACCGCCATGTCTACCTTTCTCCGAACATCATTTGGACCGTCGTAGAGGTATCCCTTGAATTCGGATCGTTGTGCCACAGACTTCAAGTCAGCGTCAGGGTTGGTTTTGAGAATGGCATCCACGATTTCGGAATAGGTTTTGACTTGCCCCGGATTGCGTCCGTGTCGGGCATACGCTGGAATTCCCAGCACAATTTTGTCGGCGGGGCATTTGTATTTGAGCAAGTGCATGACGGAAGCGGTGATACCCTTCATTTCGGCATGATGACCACCTCTGCCATCGACCATGTCGTATGTCATTAGATTGATGCGTGTAATGTGACTGTAAAAGTTGTGGTTTTCAAAGACGTGATACGGATGCAGCGCCACGCTGACCTGTAACCCAGACTTGTGAATGATTTCCTTGTACAGGTCTCGTGCTAGATGGACAAAGTTTTGGTCGTCATCACTTCCTAGTGGTGTCTCCCAATCAATATCCACGCCATCGAATTGTTCCTTTAGCCTAAAACATAGGGGCGGTAAGTTGTTGGTTAGAGAAAGGACAGGAATGAAGGAATGCATCAACAAAGAACTGGTAGACGTAAGTATACATACAATTTTTCCTTGATATTCCGAACGAACTTTTCCCTGAGAGCCTGATCCGCCACAATCTTTGGAAATGAGGCACTGCGACCAGCGCCACCAATGGACATCCACAGCTTTAATGGTTTTGCATCTGACAATAGTAATATCATACAAGTCAAAGAAACAAGTCAAAGCGTCAGTCCTTGAGCTTCCAGATACAATAAAATTGTGCAATTCTGTGACATAATATTCAGAAAAAATCAAGGAGAGCAACGCAATAACTCGACTCACCTGGAAACTGTTCTTGCTTGTACGCCCGAGCTTCTCTGGCTTGCGCAAAATGATGTGGCTCCAGACAACAAGGTCCCAGATTTCCTTGATCATCCGGTTGCAATGAGAATACGATCAGATCCGTCAAGACTGCCGCCGTATTGTTGACATTGATGTACGATCTGTATTCCGGGAGATATCCTGCCACTACAAAGTCGTCGTTGGCCAGCGCCACTTGACCATTGAGCAGCAGGAGCAGTGCCAGGGAGCAGGCTATTGGGAACTGGAGGCGGCGATAAGGGAACATCATCATCATGGTCCAGTTTAGTGGGAGCAACTCAAGTAGAAGTGAGGGGCTTGGGCTTGCAGGAATCCAGTTGTGCAAAGAAACCCAAAAGAAAGATCCAAAAGATCTGCACTGCAAAAGCCCTAACCTTAGGTTACGGAACATGGCGAGGCGAGGTCGTTGCGTTTCCGCGTTTCCTTGTCCTCCGTCATTTTCCAAAAGACCAAGCTACTGGAAGAGCCGATGGGACAAAGGAAGGAACCTTTGTCTAAGCTGAGCAAACGATACTCTTAGACAACCATACCAGATAGCGACAATACTACAAGCTAGCTAGATGATCCGCAATTGGAAGTTGGCGGCCTCCCTCTTGACGATATGTGTCTTGGCCGTGGTCTATGAGATTGCCAAGTTGCGTGGGGAAAAAGCCGTTCTGGAAGCCAAGGTGACTCTGCTCAAGGAAGAGCTCGAACACAACAACAATGGAGCCACCACAACCACAACATCTACCAGTACCAGTGCAATAGATACATCTACCAAGACCAAGAAAGCCAACCAACAAGTCAACCAAGACAAGAGAGACGAAACGAAAACAGAAAAGAAGGACACTGGTCCATTTCGGGACAAGCTGTTCGAGGCCATTGAGTTTTGCACTGGCAACAACTACGTGGCTCCATGGGCCTACAAGACGCACATTGACCGTCTCGTCCCATCTGAAGAATCCGCCAGAAACTTTTCCCTACAACGGCAACATTTTGAACCAAATAATAACAAGCAACCCGAGTGCACTACCGTCACCGACTTGTTACAAGCCGTTCGAAATGGAAGACGCCAATGGAACGAGCCACATCTCAACACGGACGTTACTGAACTCGTCAATCCGCAGTATTGGGAGGAACAAGAAGTGACACCCTCCCGGTTCTTCCCCGATCAATGCGATATTCCACTCTTGTCACCCGATCAAATGTGTGACGTGCTCGGCCAATTCTCCCACATTTTGTTTCTCGGCGATTCCCTCGAGCGACACATGTACATGGCATTGGTCTCGGCCGTCAAGAACGACTTGATTCGAGGATTTGTACAAGACTCGGATCAAGCGCTCATGAGAGAAAAATGCTACTGTGATGGACAGTTTAGTGAACACGAACATTGTCGCTTGTACACTCCCGAAATGATGTCGTTTCATGCACCCGACAAGGGATTTTGTTCGCAACAAACAACATCGGCCATGGTCCGGTGGGCCAATTATGCCCACAAAGATGGACCGGCCGAGTATCGAACCATTTTCTCCGGCATTGATTGCTCCCAACCCGATAACCAAGGATTGCTCCTCATTCTACAGGGGGGACTCCATTTTGAAGTCAATGCCCGCAACGTATTCACACATTTCCGGGATCACATGTGGCCACATCCTCATCTCGTACGGTGTGCCGCACACAATAAGCTCTATGTCATTTGGCTGGGAATGAGTGCGCAATCCCCACGCTTGTACGATCAATATCCCCAACAACGCGCCGAATCGGCCATTCAATTTGACAAGGACATGGAACCCATCTGGGAACAACAACAATGGTACAATGTCACCACCATTCATTGGATGAACTTTACCAAACGGGCTCAAACATCCGATGGAGTCCATTACTTGACAGAAACAAACTACTTTCGGGCACAGTATTTGCTCCAATTGGCGCAATTGATGAAACAGGAACAAATCACGTTTCATGTGGGGAACTGATCCATTCCACGACTTGACTCCACTGTCCATTGCTGCTGCTGCTTGGCATACTTTCTGCATGGCATCACCTTGTGAGGAACACGCCATTTCTTTGCCCTCGGTGTCAATCCATCCATCCATGGAAGAAAACGGATGGCCAACACAACAACATGCATTTGAAAGTGAAACCTGCATTCGGTTGCATTGGTGCAGAAACGTCATGGCGCTTCCTGTTGCTGGCATCACACCAGGCATGAGACTGTCCCAAGCCAGTTGGTTGGCGGATGCTGAGACAATGCAACAGGGAACACGTTTGGAAATACAACAATCGGCTACTGCTTCTGCAGCGTGTGGTTGGGTTCCTTCTGCAGACAAGCCAGGCATGCGTTGATACGTCTGTCAAAGTGGTTATCCACAATGCTTGCGTCGGGCATTTGAGCCGCTCAAATGGAATAAATTGGGTCTCCTGCGGTAGTTCGCAATGGGAGAGGCTGGAACTATCTCATCACTCATCACCTTCGTTCCATGACACAGCAGTATATTGACCTCATCCATTCCACTTCCAAGAGGATCGTTTAGTCACATAGCTTGTTCCCAACTTTAATAGCTGAAGAAGCTGTAGCTCAATAAAAAGTGAGCAGGGTGATCCTCCTTGCCACAGTCGTACCTCTTGGCTGCGAAAACTCAATTGGGTCGTAAACTCGGAAGCTTACCGTACACACCAAGGCTTGACTAACGATGACACCCAAGCCACAGACGAATATCTTGAACTGTGAATACTATCATTGCCATGATGTTTGCTAAAGTCGTACGTCTTATCCGAAATTATTTTGACCTTTTCATTGTGACATTACAGCCAGCAAGGCTGCTTAATAATCGTGCGACTGAAGCAAGAGCCCTCCCATGGCCATGCAACAAACGAACAAACGTCACAAGGGCCAACACAACAACAACAAGTACTGTACGACCCTCTTGCAACAATGATGAAGAGCACAAAAGAAACATAAGAGGAATCTGCACAGAATATCGACATATTGGTAGACAGATCAAATGCAAGGCATGTGCCGGAAGCAGTACGCGAGTAGCGATACCAATCGCAGTGATATTCTCATCCGTCACTATCGCAGCCAGGATGAACAGCGGGTAAAGGAAATCTTTTCCGCGGGTATGTTGTCACTTGTGCCTGATGCATTTCTAATGATCTGCACAAAGCCTGTCAATGTGGGGGTCATGGCGACTGTGGGTTTCATTGTCGCCTGGCTATCAAAGAGTGTCTTTGCCACTGCTATGACGGAAGGTGTCATGATGGGTCTCCTCTACATGTTTCTGAGAACTGCATTTGGAGGCTATGTGTCCTCCAGCATTCAGGACGACCTGAGTAATATTCCAAAATTCTATGTGGAGAATGGAGGATGCTTCTTGGTGGCAACCGATTCTTCCAGTGGAAAAATTGCTGGAATGGTTGGAGCCGAACCAAAAGGTGACAATCAGTTTGAGCTGCGTCGCATGAGTGTAGATCAGGAGTGTCAAGGCCGAGGTGTAGGGAGGCAATTGCTGCGGAGACTCTATCAGGAATGCAAAGGAGCCAAAATTTTGCTGACGACGTCCAATATTCAACATACAGCACAAAGGCTGTACCGTAATAATGGCTTCGTTGTGAAGAGCAAGTTCCCCATTTTCAAGGAGGGATGGCAAGCCTACCTTATCAGTATTGAGATTAACTCGTTTGAAATTCAGCTATAAACTTTCCTTAGATGCCTCACATGGAATAGATCACACACAGCATACTAGTAGGTGGGAGCCTTACTTGCAAGTTTCGTGAACACCGGGGTGGTGCAAGACGGTTGAATGGGGTGCGGGAAACTCATAGCTTCTACGAGATCGCACGGTACCGGTTGCTCAGCTGTTGCTCTGGGATCCTTGAATCTATAGACACCTCTCTAAGTCCCAACTGCATGGAAGACAAGGCTCGCCCTGACATCGTACCGCCGCTTCAAACCAACTTAGTCTGGTGTGAAACAATGAGACATTGGATTCATGGCTGTTTGCGGGAACATTCAACAACCTCTGATGCAGCAAGCCACTACTGCTATGGTGTCCAATATGAGGCCCAGACAAGCAAGTTGACGGAAACACATCATTAATGACAAAGAAAGTTGGATAGTAGTTTAGAGTGCAATAGATTATTCTTGAGTTGCAAGAGATGATGTTTTAGTCAGTGACATCATACACGTGTACTGCCGAATGAATCAACGCCAATATGCCCTATCAAGGTAGATGGTATATTATAAGCAGCCGAGGATGTTTCAATTGCTACCTGCAGCCCCATAGATGAAAAATCCTGCGCAATGAAGACTACGGAATCGACAAGGCCGATGGTAACATGGCTCGCACTTTCTCCTTGGGTGGCTCCGTTAGCAGAGTTCTATTGACGCGTTTGAAAGCAACGATCGATGTGCTAGCTAGTATTCATCCCTGGCTACTACATGTATGTACCATATCGTACTAGCTAGCTAGTAGAGTAGTATGCATATTTCCTTCTCATTTTGAACCCACAGCCACGGCAGTACGGCAGTCGCTGTGGTGACATTACAGCCAGCAAGGCTGCTTAAAAATTTATAAGACATGTACCAGTGCCTGGATTGCATCCACCATACCTGGTACCACGACCGGTACCGCTACCGCGACCAGTACCGTACGCTGTAGCAACAAACGTAGGCGAGAAAGGGGTGGACGGCAGTGATCTGATTGGCTGAGAGGACCGAAGAACAATGTATATGTCAGCGATATATAAGGAACAAGATTTAAATCAATTAACGTACCATTTATAGTTATTACGGATACAGTGTGCTATAAAGTTCGAAATTCGTGTTTCTGTTTTCGCGAAAGAAGGATTCCGTTGAAGAAGATCGACAATGACACATTCTGCCGCTGCCGCTCACTTGCAATCAACTCGACAGTCATTATCTCAGCCAAAAGCAGCACTATCATGACCGGAACAGCAGCAACAGCAGCAGCAACAACAGCAGCAACAGCAGCTACCACTCACAATGGAGAAATGGGCTGCCAAAGTCAACAGAGGAACTCGCAACAGAAGAGAGCTTATGAACTCGCCAAATTGAACAACAACAGATCCAAGAGAGCCAGAGAAGAAGGACCGCAAAACAACACTGGGAGGAGTGGTAGCAGAAGTCTTTGATCCACTCAGACACTGTCAGTCTGTAGGGCCAGCATCTTGGTCAGAGTCCCTAAGAGATCACACTCTGTCTTCTGTATGAAGAATACAATAACAAAAGGACAAGACCTTTGAATGCGCTGACCATGGAGACAATCAAAGAAAGCAGAAGACTCACAAGGCAATTCAGTGCTCCTCTACCACTGAATGAGAGAGGAAGCTGGAGGCATTCCACAAGAGAAAATGGAGAAGCATTCTTTGCTGCTAGAACCAACACTGCCAAAGCCACATCCACAGCCAAAGGAATTCAACAAAAGTACAAGGCTACTCCAGCTGTGTTCTGCGAAAAAGTCACAGCTCTTGTAGAGGATGCCACCTTTGTGGAGAAACACAAGACCAAAATAGCACCACTGGCAATGATAGCAATGGCAGAAGCAGTGTCAGAATCCATTACCAGGTCAAAGAACCAGACCTATTCCAGCAACACTTTGATGGACTCACCATGACAGTCCCATCCACAAAGGAGCAATCGAGTCTCCTCACTACCACTCTATTGTTGGGCAGAAACTGCTTCTAGTGGACTGGAATCGATGTGGCATTACTGTACCTTGTCCCGATGGAAGATGCTCTGGCCAACTCAAGAATCATAGAACACAATGGTCTGGAGTAAGACTCTCTTTCCAATCTTTGGCATTGCTGGCCCTCCATCTTGGTGTATGGTCATGTCCATGGTCTGCAGCTGCTGCAAGAGAAGATTTGATGCCAACCAATCTGAAGTACTGGTGTCAATCCCAGAGCATGTTTCCTTGCTATATCCAGTAGAGCCAAAGTACGCTTTTCCCAAAACAGACTATCATTTGGAGAGGACTGCAACAGAAGTGTTTGACACTATAATGGTTACCTATGGAAATGGTGACTCTGCAGCGCCTCATCTACAATGCAATCAACAGAGAGTTCATTAGGGCCATGATGTCCTACTATTCTTACTGGCAAGGTAATGAGAGGGAACCCTCCTCCTTTCGTTCCAAGGAGGAACTTACATCAGAAATATCCTCCTCTTGGTGAAACCATCCGTGACTTCTATGATAGGCTGCTGCATCCAACAGACACCCATGGAGGATCAGTGACAATGCAGGCACACAAGGGAGATCCAAAGTGTAGCTGCAACAAGGGATCTTCTGTCAAGACCACACTTTCCAGCCAACAAAGAACTACATGAAAAAAGACACTGCAGGAGCTGTTGCCGTCTGGGATGCTGCCACGGAGACTGGAGAGATAGCTTCTGCAGTGCTGGTTCCCACAACCAAGACCATCCACTTCTCCCATGCTGCGATGCAGCTAGCAAGAAGACCCAACTTCAATCACTGCCGAGAGGATAATGGAGGAAAGATTCTTTTCAAGAGTACAATTGTTTGGATTCAAAACCTCACAGGCAGAAGAACTCACCAAATGATTGTTGCTTGTGTAAATTGTGCACCAGTCCAGTAGAAGCTTCACAACCACAACAGGTTCCAGGGCAACCTCACCACAAGCAAGTTCCCACAACCAAACCAGCAGAGACAAACCCGGTTCCAACAGCTTCCAGCCCTCCACGAGCACAATCCACGAACCTCCACAGGCAGCTCCTCCTGTAGCAAAAACAAGAAATTCTTACAATGGTAACAAAGTGCTGATATATATAGACAACACACCAAGTATTCAAAATTGGATGGCCAGGTACTTGGGCCTTAATGGCAGCAGCAAGATTCCAACCTAAGTACAGGCAGCATGCGTTGCGCGCGGCGCACGGTCCTCACACCAAATTGGCTTGCTTGTCAGAGATACTGGCGCCGCCAATCGGTTGACACACCAGTGAAGGAAAGTACCAATCAATGATCACTAGATTGCTCTAAATAGCAAGATTGTCGTGGGTATTACCGGTAGGCAACAATCAAGCATCGGATCGTGTTAGATCCAGCCAAATTCATCTTTCTAATATCTTAGCCGATGTAACTTTATAAACTATGAGATGCCAAGGTAGGTAGGATCCAGATATCGAGCACTAAATTGAGAACGTCAGTTCAAAACCATAGTCTCCTCATCTCAAGCGCCAATTATCACTTTGAAGGAATCTTGTTTGTTGTAAGTCAATAACCAGTGGCAACAAATAATGCCAAGCATTCCCATCACACTCTGTCTTCAGGGGAGGACACCTCAAATAGCTCTCACTGGATCCTGTTCCCTCACGCAACCAAGTAGATGCACATCGCAATGAACCATTTGTCCTTTGCCTCATCACAGCCATCCGTGTCGCGGAAGAGCAGCAGTTGTCGATGTGAAAAGGGTGGATAGAACAGCTCTGTACCATGGGCGACTCTTCTGAGGTCCCCAATAGTACATGTAATCAATGATGTTGGTCATGTCAGGAGGAACAGGCTTGCATCCTCCTTCCAAGATCATCGGTTCCTTTGTACAGGCAGCTGGTGAGCCGTCAGTATAATCGACTCGAATGTGGTCGCTGAGCGAGCACAGTGGTGCTTCTCCTTGTTGCTGAATCGGCGATCTGGTGCATACTGTCCTTCGAAAATCACATACTTGCAGGTGAAACCATGCCTGGTTTGCCTCGTGCTTTCGAGCTTTCTTCTCAGTGGTGCCATGGGGTAGGATGGGACGGTTTGAGCCAGATGCGCGACTTGTGCTCACTTTGAGAAGCCAGGTAGTAAGTATCGATCTTGAGTATCATTATATGCTATCGCTTTGACGAGCTGATTGTTCGGTGACTAGAGAGGGAGCATACTGCGCACTGCAGATCGCTCGAGTATAATATACCGTGATGCTAAATAGTTCGGTGAGGGATAAGCGTTCCGGTAGCATATGGCTTGGGAGAGCAGCACATGATCGGGATTGCCAAATAGTTGACCGCCTGGATATCACTGGAACAGCAGGGACGGTTTTCGACATGAGCCACTGTTATGCACTGGATGACGTAGGCCTCAAGGTCTAAGATTCTGTATACCGTGCGTACCTTCAGGGACTGTTGCGTGGTGATGTTGGTTTGCCGGCGTGATGGAGTAGTTCGGGACTGGATGTGTTAGGTGCGATAGGAAGGTGTCTTTGCCCCTAACCGCACAAGTAGTCGCTTACTTCAAGACAAAATAGTAACAGTTGTTGTTTTAGTAGTAGTTGTTGTTGTTTGCTGTTGTTGGTGTTTTGGTTGGTGGTGGGCAGCAGTAGTGGTAGTCGGTCGTCTGGTACGGGTGATAGTGGTGATCGGTCCGTCGGTCGTAGTGGTATCCGGTAGCACGGAAGGAGCGTCGGTAGTGGAAGGATAGAACGATTAGTAGCATGCAATGGTCGCCATTTAGTGGCTAAACAAACCACCACACAACAACAACAACAACAACAACCAACAAACAACAACAACACAACAACAACACCGACAACACTCACCAGCGATCAGCGATTTGAATTTGTGGGAAGGTATGGTGCGAGAGAAGGATTGGGAAAAAGTATCGGTTGATGGGATTTGAATTCTGTGGTTCAAGTGATTCAGCAACGATACACGTGTACTTCCTGACATATTTGTTGTTCTTCGGACGTCTTACCTATGGTTGGATATTTAAAGGAAGAGGGGCGGATGACCAGGTCATTGCCATTTCCCCTCTTTCCTCTAAGTACGAGTAGCCGTTTGGCGGGTTCGGAGTGCGTCGGACGGCTCATGTCTCGGAATCAGGAATCTCAACGGTTAACCCTCTCCCTTTCTTTTTCTTTTTCCCTCCCCCGCGCTGGTGCCGAACCCCCCCATAATCTCTACGTAGAAGGATTATGGGGGGGTTCGGCACCAGCGCGGGGGAGGGAAAAGAAAAGAAAGGGAGAGGGTTATCTGTTGAGTTCCAGATTCCGAATTGAGAGTGTGCAGGGCATGTTTGAGACATCCGAAAGACCTTTTTACTTAGCGGGTAAGGGGATATGGCAGTGACTGCAACGGTCTCCATTGTAAAGCTGACATTTCCCCCATGTGTAAGACGTCCGAAGAACAACAAATATGTCAGCAAATACGTCAGTGGTCAGTGGGATTGAAATCGTGACAGTTCAAATCATTTCAACGGATAAGTAGCTTGCTTGCTTGTTTGTTTGTTTCCCCAATCGCGTTCGCTCTGCATCAAGACCTTCCACAAATTTCAAATCCGCATGATCGCTGGTGAGTGTTTGTCGTGTGTTGTTTGGTGGTTGTTCGTCTCGTTGTTGTTGTTGTTGTTGTTGTTGTTGTTGTTGTTGTTGTTGTTGTTGGATCCAAGGCGCACAATGGCATGCTACTAATCCTTCTATCCTTCCACTACCGACGCTCCTTCCTCTACGATAACCACACCGATCCCGACGACCGATACCAACTACCGACGAGACCGACACACCACTACTGCTGCGCTATTTTGCCTTGAACTCCTTCCACAACAACAACAACTACTACTAAACAACAACTGTTAATCTATTTTGTACTTGAAAGTCAGCGACTTAACGTGGGTAGGGCAAGCACACTTGGCAAACAACAACAACAAACAACTACTACTACTTCCTCTACTGTACGGACGCTGGTTCCTCTACGGACGCTCCTCCACCAGAACGTCCCTTCCACCGAACGTCGACAATGAGAGATAACGCAACTACTCCGCTTCTCAAAGGGCTGGTGCAACGTCATTCCTACCCATTCAATGACTGAAGGGCCAACAAGGCATGGGTCACCTGCAAGTTATGTGATTTTCGAAGGACAGTATGCACCAGATCGCCGATTCAGCAACAAGGAGAAGCACCACTGTGCTCGCGCAATCGAATTTACAGGGCACACTTTAGGAAGTGACTTGCAAGGAGGAATGCAAGCCTGTTTCCTCCTGACATGAACAACATCATGGATTACATGTACTATTTGGGACCACCAGAAAGAGTCGCCATGGTACAGAGTGTTCTCTCCACTCTTTATGAAATGTTGTTGGGACCAGATGGCTGTGGAGAGGAAGGACATTTCAATGAGTGCATCTATTGGTTGGAGAGGAAGGATCATGAGAGCTATGAGGTGTATCCTCACTGAAGGACAGATGATGATGGATGCTTGGCATTATTATTGTGCCATTGGTATGACTACAACAACAAATTTCCTTCAAGAAATTGGCTGAGATGGAGTAGACATGGTTTGATATTCATTGGCATTGCCAGATGATATGTAAGTTACTGGCTAAATTAGAAATGAATTTGGTGATCTAAACATATTGATTGCTGGTGCTACCACATGACCCAGACAATCTTGAATTGGCAATTTAGATATCATGGATGTGGTCTTCCTCTCCTGTGTAGTCGACCACTGGCAGTATCTCTAACAGCAGCCATTTGTGGAGGACTTGCTGGAAAGAGCTGGCAGATGGTTGGAATTTCCGCATTAATGGCAATGCCATCATTGAATCGTGTGTTGTTGCTGATAGAGAAACAGGTTACCAATGTGAAGAATTCTTGTTTGTGCTACAGGTAGGACTGCTGTGAGGTGGATTGGTGTGGAGTGGCTGTGAACGGGTTGTGGTTGTGGTGGGTTGTGGTTTGTGGAACTTGTGTGGTTGAGGTTGTGGAACCGGTTGTTGTTGATGAAGCTTCCAACTGGACTGTGTGCACAATGTACACAAGCAACAATCATTTGGTGAGTACTTCTGCCTGTGAGGTTTGAATACAACAATGTACTCTGAAAAGTATCTTTCTCCATTATCCTCTGGCAGTGGTTCTGCATTTGGAAATGGTGCATCAGACCAACAGCCTCTGCATGTCATTGAGGTAAGCCAACTCATGATGGTTCCAGTAGGGAACAACCTTTCCCATCCAGCTGGAATTGACTTCCTTTCTGCCTCGCTGATTCTTGACAGGAAGGCTCTCTTGTGCATATCTTGAGGTTGTATCTAGCAGTGCCAGCAAGGTTGAGATGCATCAGCAAGGCTCCTTCTCATTCCCCCATTGCCAAAATGGGACAAACTTGTCATGGAATGCCTCTAACTTTGACTCTCCTCTCCTTGTTAGGTACTCTGGAAGCTTGTGCTTGGAGTTGGAAGATGGCTGGATTGTGTCATACATTTGCTCCATTGGTAGTGGATCAGCAATGAATGGCTTTCTCAATGCAGTTGTCTACTGCTGGTTTGGTGTCTGGAGTGAACAAGTAAATTTCTTGACGGATCCAGTCTTCCTTGGCCAGGTTGGCTGCCCTCACTGGCTGTCACCTTGTACCTGCAGACCACTGTGAACCTCTTCCTCATTGTTTCTGGTATCTCATCTCTTCCTTAGTACTTTGGAGTATAGTCTGAAGACTTGGAAGTTGCATTCGAGATCTCCCCATGGAGTAGTGCTTGCCATTGAGGACAAGAGGCCATGTTTCAGAGCATGAGAAGCTTCTCATAGTCCTAGGTAAGTACTCATACAGGCAGTCCAAAAGGTCTGTCATTGCTTGGAAGTGATCAATGTGCCCTTCCTAAAAGTTGACAGGATTCTTTTCTCATAATGGAACAGGCCAAGTCTTCCCTCATACCTGAAAAGCTCTCCCAGTATCATCCTTGTTGGGCCAGTGTCACTATACATGACAGCTGG
>CAICTM010000649.1:0-54816 GCA_903772945.1 Seminavis robusta
CGGCTCTGCAGAGTGGGTCGACGAAAGAAGAACAACAATAGCAACAGACATTGCCTCTGGTCTTGCTCATGATGGACGACTTGTGTTGGAAACTTGCGGACAAAAGATGCCGTAGCTCTCCAACCGTAGCTCAAACGAAGTTATCGTTCTTCGATATGAGTCCAGCGCGTTGATGCGCACCTATAGGGTATACTTGGACGTTTCACTATGACGTCACTCGGACGTCTGATGTGACACTGATGACGTCACTATGACGTCACGCGATGATGTCACGGGATGATGTCACGGGATGACGTCAGCAAAAAACGTCACTGATTCCCGTTTTCGAATCGGAATTCCGATTCGATTCAATGGATTCGATTCGAGTCAAATGAGTCAATTTGACTCAATGGACTCAACGTGTCAGCGAGTTTCTTCGATCGAAAAGGAAAGAAAGAAAAAAGACTGACAATGGCGCTTTCAACCGGTCGTATCGGTAACACCGGTCGCTTTTGTTGTTATCTGTTGATAGTAGCCTATCCAGTGCACTCCTGCGCACACGTGGATACCCTTGGCTTACCTGTAGACGGTCGGAAAGGCTTCGAACGACCGAGTCGTTATCGTCGCCGTATGTCACTGTTGTCTACTTCTTCACCGTTCGAGGGCTTCAGAGCTCCGATTCGGCTTGTTCCTTCGCTCCTCAAGAGCACCTGAAGGCTTGTATTATAGTAGTAGTAACTGTGTAAACACTCTTTTCTTTTTAGATGTTGATTAAACACTAGAGAGACTGTTTGGCCATGGTGGAGCTTATTTTAAAAGTCAGTCTAAAAAGAAAAGTGAGGAATCGCTTTTGGTGGTCCAGTCGATTTCGAATTTCAGTCCCGGATACTCATGACTCAAGAGAGGGAGCTTTGCTTATCTTGAGGGAGTTCTTCATCCCACACCATTGCCAGCAAAGACTGGGGCCATGCTGTCTTCTTGGGCCAAACACACATCAAATGGCTTGAGTAGAACCGAGAATTCAACCGAACCATCACAAGAAGATTTGGGAGAGATACCAAAGCTGGGAGATTCTCAACATGAATGGATGGCTCTGACTATGTTGTGGTTGATGGTGTTGGTGACTTAGTGGGTGATGCTGTGACATTCTCAAGCACAGGACTGGTAGCTATGGTGGTAGCCGTGGTGATATTGGTTGACTCCAAGAACGACTCGTCACTGACGCTCCAAAGCAACAGCAGCATGCTGTTGAAATTCCACCAGAACGTACACCGCTTCCACCAAAGTCAAAGTAACAATTCCATAGAGAAACACTTTCATGGTTCCGATTATCCAGATTGCAGTAGTAGCTTCCGGTTCTGTTTGTTTGATGTGCGTGAAATTGCTGGTCGGAGATTGTGCCAGAGGAAGGATGCAGCGAGCTGGCTGGTGCTACGATCGAACTGGTGCTGAAGCGTCGCTTGAGAGAGAAACAAATTGTTGCACACGTGTAAACTCACTGTACACTCATTGCCTTTGGATCTGTCAGTGGAGGTCCTTGCAGACTTGAAACGGACACTCACTACCTGGTACGTTGCTTGACCAGCGCATCGTCCAGGTGCCAATCCGGTTCTATTTTTTGGTTCTCCAAGACGGGAGATGATTAAAACCGAGACCAACAGGACCAATCTTTTTCTCTAAAATACCTAGTGTTAGAACATGCACGCATAAAGATAATGTCTGGATCATTTTCGTTGTGCTGTGTGCGGTACAGTACTGCTTCATGCATCAATGATGTAGAGTTTGCCAAGCGTCCTGTGTCGTACCACCATGCATGCATGCAAGCCAGCCATGCAGCCCTTCCTCGAACCTGGCACAAATTGGTCCGTCCTTTCGTTCCAGATCGGCGATTTTTGATAATGAATGGACGGATCGAGTGTAAAGTGTTCCTCCACCCACAATTAGTTGTGCGTTTTGCTTTGATTTTCTACTCCATGCTATTGTTGTTGTCATCACTATTGTTCGTCGTTGCTGTCGGATCAATTTGGAGACTACCTCGTCGCATAAAGATGCCTCGAACACCTTCCAATCGAGGTCCCGTCATGCGCACAATGCGCAGATCGACATCGAGATAGGTGGTATCCATGGCGTGATCTTGTGGATCAAAGAGTTCCTTGGGCATGGCACGATGCAAGCGTCCTACGAGCCCCTGGACATCCTTGGGAACTTTGGATCCTTCCCCCAACCGCAACACGTGATCGCACTCCTCCTCCACCACCATGCGAGCACCTTGATTAATAGTGTACGGACAGACGACGGAAAAGGTCCCCGTGGCATCGAATGAAAAGTCTTGATCGTCTGCCAAATCCCACACGGCCTGATTGGTAATGGTTCCCTTCAAATTGGACGTTTCAATTTTTTGAAATAATTCGCGCAATCGGAATTTGGCCGGATTTCCCGGACTGGCCAAGTTGGTACTAAACAAAAGTTGCCATTCTCCCGCCATGGCCAAATTCAAAAATCCGAGGGTTTGCGAAGGTGTGTATTTATCCTCCAACGCATTGACCAATTGCTCGACACGACGGAATTCGTCTTCTTGGCCCGTCATGCTGGGAATCAAATTCACCAACTCGTCTTTAATAACATCCACCGGTCGAGTATCTTCCTCGGCTTGCCGTTTGGTTGGTTTTTCTTGCACCGCTCCAAAGCCCTTGGGAGCTACTGTGGCTTCCGAGAAGACTCGAGTCGAGGTTCTGCTACTTATGGAGATGGAAGGCGACTGAGGTGTAAAACTGGAAACCAGCTCCAAGCTCAAGAGTAAGATTCCCACAAGAGAGAATCTTCTAGCAAAAGTTGTGGAAGACATCATTGTTGATATTTTAAAAAGAGGGCTGCTTGCTCAATAATCTGGCTGGTCAAGATAATGGCTGGTGGGAGAAGTGGAAATGTAGAGTAGAATGTTCAGCAAAGCAAACAAGTTCTTCCTTCTAGACTAACATCATCACCACTTCTTGTTCTGTTGCTTTTTGATCTGGACGTTTGTGGTGTTGTGAGGTGGTGGTTGGTGTGGAGGCACCTCTGACGTCACTCACGGGTGCTCGTGTCTGATTATTCCATTCGATTCGATGAAGATTCGATTCAATTCAATTCGAATTTGAATGAGAACTCTCGGTCGGAGTTCGGAGAAACCTTTAGCTCTTCGGCCGCGACATGGATCCTCTGGCTGGTAGCTAGCTAGCTAGCAAGCCACTGGAGCACACTGCTAGCTAGCCGGCTGGCACTAGCTAGACCACATGTAGTCAGAAGCAGCAATAGTGGTGGACCCGCCAGTTAGCTCTACAGGGAAATATTTTTGCATAGCATGGGTATCTCATTGGTTTGTTGGCTGGCAATTCAGTGGCAGTGGAGATCCGTTCGGACCAATCCCAAATTCAGCAGATTGAAGGATTCGATTCTTCGCTCGCGTGGCTGTTGCGAGGATACTAGACTAGCTAGCTAGACTATCAAAACTGGTTTGGCAGGGTTGGATGTGCTGGCAAACCAGCCAGCCAAAGGTACGAGTACCCTTTGGTTTTAATTTGCGCCTTCTTGACCTGCTTTGATCCTTTTGCAACGACAGCCAGCAGCAAAAACTTTTGACTAGCTTGACCTGTTGTGCTAAAAATGCTCAGGTAGTCTAGCTCCCGTAGCAAGCAAGGGAATGATACCAACAATAATAGGAATCAGATTGAACGAGACAACCCACAGACAAGCCAGCCAAAAACGAGAAACAATGGCCTGAGGTACTGTACGGTACCGGTACCTGGTAGCAAGGTCCACACGAGGCGAGGACTTACGACACAAGGGTACTGTAGTCAAGACAAACGTATAAACTGATGCAGATTACTGTATAAATATATTGATTGAATTCCGACATTCACTCCAGACAAGAGGACCTTTTTCACCATGATATATTTTATGGCAGTGCCACTAGTAAGCTTGTTGTCGGCTGGTTAATCACCCCACAAGCATTTTAAAAGCCAGGGGTAACAGGTATAATTGTGGATAGCAATGGGCTTCCCGTCTTGGAACCGTCTTGGGATCCGGAATGACCGACCAATATAATACCTGGGTATCCATCTTCTTGTTACGTTCGTTGGGTCGATCTATTCATCAATTGGTGACAGATCTATTGAGGGCAGGCCTTCCTTTTGTCTTGAACAAATCCTCCGGAGAACCTCCTTCACCAGCAGGTTCTTCTGTCGCATCTCCTTCTTCCGCTGCCGTTTTGGTCTGTTCTCTCAGCTTTCGGTTTCTCCAACTTTGTGGCATCTGTTCTCCATCCAGCGTGGATGACCTCTTCAAACGAGCGATTCTCGTGTTCTTGGCATCACTGGCCGTTGTTCGACCAGCTCTCCTCGATCTTCTAGCACCGACAGTGCCCTCGTGAGACTGAGACATGGCGGGACAACCCTCCTCTGTAGCTGCTTCGGCTGTCATCTTGCTCTTTCTTTTATCTTCTCTATCTATACTATGATTCTTCTTCTATTCCAAGCTGTCTTTGATAATGAAGAAAGGGCCGGTTGGTTTTGGAAAGAGTTCGCCTCGTTGATTTACCACCTTCTTCGTGATGGCGATGTCTTCTTTGCGTAAGTGATGCTACCGTTGATCGCATCTGCATCAGATTCTTTTATTGGACAAGATTGCCTCCAAGACAGGTCGCCGCATGGAAAGAATAGCCTAAACTCTAATCATCTTCAAACCATCCACGACCACACTTTGCCCCACAGACCGTGGAAACATGTCAATCCATCCACGCTCCCCCGAAACCACCCCGAAACTGTGCCAACGCTGAAAGACAGCCATGGCAATCGCTCCCCATCGCGATCGAAAACGAAAGGAGCCACACGCCGTTCGGAAGCACACGGGAGAGAGACGAAGCACCAATCGTCTCATAAATCCAGTTCGGTGATCGAATCACAATCCAACACAACCACCACACTCTCCCATCCATCCATCCATCCATCTACAGTACCATGAAAGTCGACACCAAACAATCCAACAGTCTCCTCGCGGCATCGGCTGGAAAGATGCCCAAAAAGCCATTTTCCGCCGGTCAATCTGCCCGGAAGCATCATTCCAATATTATTATGCCCATTGCAACCAAGACGCTCTCCGCCGAAGCGAAAGTGGACGTGACAAAAAATACTCTCTTCCCAAGCACTGGCAACAACAACAACGAGAATCACAATGGAACAACGACTGCTGCCAATCCCTTTGCACGAAACTCCTACGAAGAAGTCGAAATTGTCATTGGTGAACGTGCATCTCGTCCAACCTTTTATTACTTTGATGCCACCATGTCGTACACATTTGGGGCGTTTCACTCGGAGTGATGGCTCCATGAGCGACTGTCATGACTGGACGGGGTTCGATGGAACGGAAAGGATGACGGAATTCCACAAACGAAAAAGCAAAACTATACACAAAAGGGTCCACCTCTTCTTTCTTCAATGAAAAATGGACGAGAGAAATGACGGAATTAAACTAGAAAAGGAAGAACCGAAGAACCTTAGACGACTAGACTCGAACTCTAGAATCTAGCATTCCGTTCTCTACTAGACCCAACAGCAAAGTCCATAGCGTGCGATTTTTGCCACTATTAGACTGCCAAGAGCTTGCAAAGACTTGCTAGGAACTATATAGTTCCTATCCCACTGTGGGAGCTGCAAGCATGTCATCTAATAGCAAAGAACAGGCTTGTGATTGTTCCCACTAACTGCTCCGCATCATTTCAATCCATTCATTGGTGTTCCCCAGCACTGCATTTCCCGCAAGGATTGGTCCCAGCACAAACATCCCTACAGCAGTTGGCCCCAGCACTGCCACCTGGGTTTGGCCATGCTTTTCCTGCAGCCATGCGACTCTTCTTCTGCGCAGCACTATACATCGTACCGTATCCCTTATCTCAGCATTTCTGTCATCTCCATATTGTCCTTGGTTTGCAGCATCCGTACCAGAGACAACCACTACTCTCCATTATCGGTTCCGTCGTCACAGTCATGGCCATCCTCCGTGCTTGTTACGCTGGATCAATTGTCTTGAACGTTGACGGGACTTACATCTTTTCTGTGCTGTACTGTGCTGTACTGTACTGTACTGTACTGTACTGTACTGTACTGTAGTGTACTGTACTGTACATGTACTGTACTGTACTGTACTGTACTGTACTGTACTGTACTTTGATGAAGTTGGTAGGGCACGTGTCCACGTCAATCTTTGGCTCTGGGAAGTGTGACCACACCGGTAACCAGGTGTGCCAAAAGCAATCGAAATTCCAGCTCTGAAAGCGCACACTCCAGTCAAGTTGTGGTACTACGTTTTGGGTGCACACCGCACCAAAGTGCTCTGCCAAGCATCTCTAGCTAGTAGAGGATCCGGCAGTACTGAAGGGGAACAAACCGACCTGTCAAAGCGAAATCCTGAGATCCCCCGGCAGCCAGCCCAGCCCCTCCTCATCACCCATCCACAAAAAGGGATGGTCTTTTTCTTGATGACTCGACTCGGCTCGTAAAGTTAGTCATTACTACTAGCTAGCGGGCGAGCTAATGGGTGCGGACGTGCCGACCCACCCGGGGCCTACCATGAAGCATGATGCAGCCATGATGAAGCTTATCCATTTTTCGCTCGTTGCTTCCTTCTGGACTGCTGACCTTTGCTGGCCGGCTAATTAGGAAAAAGGAAGAGGCCTTTGGCTTTTAAACTGACGCCACCTCTTTCTGTTCTGCCTCGTGCAATTGCGCTTCGCTAATCTAAAGAAGCATCAGTACAATTCGCCAAGCGCTGGATTCGATTCCGCTCGTCACCACTTCCTTTGAGCGGAGCTCTCCTGCAAGCACAAAAACTGAAATTATTTAGATGTGGATCCTGAAAGTGCAAGCAAGATGCTTCCGAAGCCACTCTTTACAATTAAGTTGCTGTTTGGCTGGGTTCCAGCGTCGACCATCATCTGCATCGACCATCGTCAAGCTTCTGTTGGAGACGGAAGAGCCACGCGACGAGTGAAACCGCAAAGCTTCATTCCCACAGTCCCACGGCCGAGCATAATGTCTCTAGCTAGACTAGTAGAAACACCTTACCGTTCCAGCGTCGACACAGCGCTCCCCTTCGATCTTCAAGCTTGAAGATTGAAGACCTCTCTTGACTTCTGTACTATCGGTGCAGTACTCTGTAGTCGATACCTTGAGTAGCTGAGTAGTCAAGTACGAAGTACGACTACCGATAACTAGTGATACAGTAGCTGTACTTTGTTTGGCAAATAATGATATAGTAGACCCTTGATTCGGTCCAACTCGAAGACCTCATCAGTGTGCCCAAGTTAACTCTTGACTACAAAGCAGACATTCGCTAGGTTCAATCAGTCATTGTTGTTCTTAAGACTCATGTTTCAGGTGTAGACGGCTTTTAATAACCATTGAGCCACACGGCCACACTAGCTGGATTTCTGGCACAGATGCCTCAACCATTGACGCCAACTACAGTTCGGCAACTGTGCCCAGCAACAAAGCAGTTTCCAGCATCTTTGCGTGGGAAACAAAAGCTTCCTGGCTCCTGACTCCTGGCTTCCTGGGCTCTCCCACAAATCAATTGCCAAGGAAAGCTCACAAAAACAACACACAGCCATCACAAACCTGAAACAACATGAACTCTTCATCTTCTTGCAATCACCACGAAAGCATGACTTCTCTCTCCGCTTCGGTTCGATCCGAGCACCATCATGCTACAGATGCCAATGACAAGGCCAGCATGAAGCAAAAGCGATTCCATTCTCTTCGGAGGTCCAGTGCCAATGGCAGCATGGGCGGAAGCAGCCGAAGCCTCAGCAGCGATCAGTCCGAACGATCGTCTGCTTCCAACAACGGCAGTGTTGCCGCTGACGACAAGAAGGAAGGGGAACTCTTCAAGACCAAGTACCTTTGCCGTTCTACTACTCTCTAACTCTAACTAAGCAACAAACGTGGCGGCAAGCCTAAGGAAGAACCAGCGCAAGCAAAAGACCTTCCCCGGTTTGTTTGGCTTGATGAGACTGGGTTCAAAGCAGACTTCAAGCCTTTGGTTGGGTTCGTTCAGGGCTTCACAGATATCCTGGACTTGCTGGCTTGAATACATAATCTATAATCCATAATCAATGCATACCGGTACACAAATACTAGTATATAACAAACGTTTCGAGAAAGGCGACTACGGTATATTGATAGTTGCTTGTAGCTGCGGGTGTTACCAACACATGCAGCCGTTGCTTGTTCATCCTCTATCTGCGGCCAGCCTTGAAAATATGCATGAAGGTCGGCTACGATGTAGCTAGCTATTCATGGTTGGATTCGCTCGCTCACAGTCGTACAGTTTCGTGAAGAATGAGATCTAGCCAGCTAGGCATTTTCCAGGGAAGTGATGTTGAGGTCGAGAGGATTTCAGATACTGCTACGGTACATCCCCGCAAGAACCTTGGTACAACCAACAACTGTGGTTCAGGAATAAGCAGTCAGGCTGACTGATCCGTACGGTAGCATCGGATGCACTCGTTGAGCCTCGCTTGCTCTGAAAGAATCCAATCCGCTGGTTTCAATAACTAAGGATCAAAGGACAGGGAGGCAGAGGAGAGGAGATCGGGCGATCGGAGACCAGGGTGAAAGACATAGAATTTCCTCCTTTCGCCTCAGAAACACCCGGACGGTAAGCACCTCAGCTGGGTGATACCATTGATTCGTGGCTGGCGGGGAGCTTTCTCAAGGTACTAGCTAGACTAGCTAGCTAGCTAGTAGGGCCCTTGTTTGTGAATCATATTTGTATGTTTGTGTGTTGTCCCTTTATGTGTCACAGTTTTTAGCCTTAACCCTAATAAAGGTAGACTACCAAAAGAGAAACAGATGGCTGGCTGGAGCTAGTAGGTCTACAGCTGCAGCCAGCTAGCTAGCTAGCCGCAGCCAATCAAAATCAAACTTGTTGAGGGCTCATGCCTTCGGCATTCGGGAGCCTGAATCTTTGAAGCTGCCCACCCACTCCGATGGAGCAACTGAAGTGAATAGAGAGACATGAAGGCCCTTTCAATTCTCCTTGACAATGATCTCGTGGCTTCTTCAGCGCTAGCCACTGCCATTGCACTCCATACAGTGGAAGAGAGCTTTCAAGTATCTTCGTATCAGCAGAAGTTGGGACTCAAAATCACCAACACCTTCTCGGAAGTTCTACTCGATTCATTGCCCATCTTTGTGGTGCTGCCGATCGCAGCAGTCCTTTCCAAGAGCTTTCATTGGGTCCGAGATTCACTTGTGGTAGTGGCCGTTCTTCATCCCATCTTGGACCATGTCGTCTTGACATTGAAGGGGCGGAAACAACGACCAGGTTCCATCACTGCAATGGCTATGGTGCTGCCACTGGGGGCGGCAAATGTGCTTTTAGCCAAAAGCGATGGTCCACCATCCATGTTGGGTGGTGGAATAGGTATAATTATTTCTCTCTTCTTGTACATTGTGGCTGATGCGGACATTAAAGATATGATCCAGAGATCGGATGCCAAGAATCTTTGATCCGGCGTGAGATGCTCCTTTCAAAAGCCGGTTTCATCAGATTCGTTTCCTTTCAAATCTACCGTATGTTCTTGTGGGAAATTAAAAGGAGACAGGTGCCTTTCAAGTTGTAGCTAATAGGAGAAATGTAATGAGCTTTGTTTATTCCAAGGAGTTAGACCCAGGTAGCAAAATGAAGCAATTTTCTTGCTAAGCGAGGAACCTAACTAGCCCCGATGTTCTTAGAATTGCTGAGGATGGAGCTCTAGCTACAGCACCAAGGAAGGCAGAGATCGGTAAACCATGCAACACTTCTTTCTGCCCCGCCAGTAGATAGACACATAGACACACCCAAAATATTCCATTTCTGTGTGCAAACGTATTTGAAGCGGCCTCGCCTTGTTCCCAGAACAAGCAAAGAAAACATGGGTTGCACCCAACGAACGAACCAACAAGCACCAGACGAACGGTGCCAACCGTACAGTGGCCTATGCACTTCACAAAAACTGAAGGACCATCGCGGAGGACTCGACTCAATGCGACGACAGTAGACTTGTCTAGCTAGATCTACCGTATGTGTCTACTGGACCTATCACATGTCACATGGATTGGATTGGAGCTTGCTGGAAGTGGTTCTTCAGAAAGCCACGAACTGACTAATTCGCGCCTTGACGATTGACGAACACTCGTGATCTCGTGATCAGCATCCAAAGGAAAATAAGATATTTAATTTTCCTTTGCATTGCACCGGTACAGTACCACGACTTGATGTAATGCAAAGTGGACGAGAGCCCAACAGCTCTCAAAACAACAAAAGAAGAAACAAAACTGAACTAAACTAAACAAAACAAAACAGAAAGCAATCATGATTATGAGGAAAGGAATCTGGTTTGGCAAGCTATCCGATGGCACGGAAGCCTCAATCGGTGATATGGTGTCTCAAGAACTAACCGTGGTGCAGGCAGCCAGGGTGCGTCTTGTAGGACACCAGAGGCCCCTGGATCATAACGCGACGGTGGCAGTAGCCCAATACTTGCGCCAGCGATACCCTGAACTGAACCGGGAAGAGCAACCTTCGCAGTACACCGAAGCTGGCTTTACTCGAAGAACTCTACCCGAGGTAGATGCGGCGAATGCAGTTCGAGTGACCGTAGCCCCGCCATCCGTCGGCCCGGAGAAGTGCCAGGAGAAGGCCTTGGCGCTCATGAATGGGCACGTGCTTCGTCATCCCAGCTCCTTTTCTAGGTTGGGATGGTGCATCGACGTCCTCCACAGCCAAGATGGCAACGATTGTCTCCTCTGGGTTGTCTTGACAATGTCTCACAGCCACTCTGATGGTGTGGGAATGCAGGTGCTCGTGTCAGACTTTCTTGACGCCTACTTGTTGCTTTTGATTGGAGATGCCTTGCCGTCTCGGGAACGTCTTCCATTGTTTTCATCCCTACCTCGCGAGAGGACCTCTCTGTCCTGGGGAAAGCAGGTTGGATATGGCTTCCTTGGATGGATGAGTTCCAAACTCATGGCTTATGGCGGACCAGCACCGATGTTGTTGACCCCAGCAGCAAAGGAGCATGCAGCAAAGATCAAGGAAGATCGCCTTCGAGCAGGCAAACTTCAAAATGAAGGCCCAATGCATGTGGAATTTGTGGAATTGGATGCAGCCAGCACAAAGCAGCTATGTGCTCATGCACGCTCGGTTGGATTGACTGTGGGCTCCCTTGTCCATGGAGCTCTCTTTGTGGCACTGGCCAAGCGATACTTTCAGGAGCATCCCGAGGCGAAGAAGCTGGAACTGGAGATCCCGCTGTCTGTCAACATGCGAAAGTTCCTGAACCCACCGTTGCCCGGCACCGTGCTAGCACCGCAACAGGGCGAGTTGCAGATCAAGCTCCGGACAACGCGGCTTGAGGTCGATCAAGCACTCGCAAGTCACAAGGCCATGATTCCATTGATCCACAAGATTGCCTTGGACTCTCGAACCAAGGTCCAAGCAGATCTCGCCAAACCAGAAAAGCTCAAAGCCTTGGACTTTAATATCACGACGGCGTCCATCTTGCGCAATTCCAAAGCTGAGCAACTAGGAGCCATTCAGTACATTGGTGACGCCTGGCTTTCCAATGTGGGTCTCTTTCGTCCTTCGGAGCGAGTGCAACGGGCGGGTCGCTTGATTCAGGTGGAGACAACTCTGACCCTGAATCCAACCATCATGCCTGCGTATGAATTGGTATGGAGCAACACAGTTGCTGGCGGAAGCATGGCCCTCAGCATGGTCACTGACGAGACCATGGGCCGCAACAAAGCCAGTTCCCGAGCTCTGTTGCAAGACATGGCCAATCTTTTGCAAGTTCTTGTCCATTGAATAGCACCAGTATGATGTTATTGCAATGGGACAGCAGTTTAGTCAGATAGTAAGTTGATAACTACTATTTTCTAAAAAGAAGTGCATGTAGCAAATTCCCTTCGGAGATACTAGACTAGCTAGCAGCCGTTATTGAAAACCAGTGCTCCTGCTAGCTAGAGCTAGTAGCGGAGTTCCCTCTCTATTCCATTGCTTGGCGCCACGAGAGATGGCTAGATCAACAGGTCTTGCAGCTCTTGCAGTGCACCAACCTCTCTTTTAACATCTACTCCATTTTCCAACGAAACTGCAGACTTGGAAGTACCGGTAGATTCCAGAGTTCCAAAGAATATCCTTAGCGCGACTCTAAATATCCATTACTGGCACCTCACTAAATAGAGTTCGCAGCGATGAGGCGTGGATGCATGTTCCCACAGCCAACAAAAGATCTTCCTAAAAGGCAATTTCATTTCCGGCCAAAGCAAAAATACCAGCTTCATCAGAGTTCTCTGTCTCATCAGCCAAGAGTCCAAAAATATTCATCACATTCCTTTTCCTTTCTCTGTGAGCCAGTTATCTATCTTGAAGCTTTATTCAGTATGATTTTTCGAGTGTTTCAGCGCCATGGTGGACGTTTGGCGTCGTCATCCTTTCCATCCAAGCTGCTGATGCAACAGAAGAAAGCACCACCGAGCTACCAATTTTGTTTGCAGCAGTATAGCACCAGCCAATGGGCTGCCATGCCCTTGAAAGCGGTGGAAGTGCTTTCACTGGGAGATGCTTCTTCCTCCTCCTCTGCAGCAAAGAAATTCAAATTGTTGGAAACTCCCCTGTTGAAGGGTTCTTTTGTGGAACAAGGCGATATTGTGGGAATTGTGCAGCAAGACGAAAATAATGACAGCAGCAAGACCTTTGAAATTCCATCTCCTTCCACTGGACGATTGGTACAAGTGCACATGCAAGTAGGAGACGAAATCCAAGTGGGAGATACTCTGGTTACCATTGACACGGATGCCGTGGAAAATGCTGCCCAAAATGCCACCTCCCATAATGCTAGCAATGCTACTACTACTACCACAGAACCCGAAAATGCCCATGTGAAGGAACTGATTCTACATTTGCAAGAAACACGAGGAGAACTCTCTGATGCTCACGTCCAACAACTCTGCAAAACCATCACTGACATTGAATCGCTGAGGGCCATTGCGTCTCTCCTCACGGAACGTTTCCCCAATACACCACTCCAAATGAAGGCGCTGCCATTTTTGGAAACGGTACTCTTACGGCAACAGGGACAAAACTCAGATAATAGTCAGGAACTGCTGCTGGAGCAAGCCACCACACATACTGATTTGGGAATACTCCTCTATCGCTTGGGAGATTTGGAGGCGGCATTGACGCAACTGGAATGTGCCCTCCAGCAACGCAAAGAGGCACTGGGGGGTTCTCATCCCGAATTGTCCGCCACACTCATTCACATTGGCGCCATTAAAAATCAAAAGAACGATCTCGATGGTTGTTTTGATGCATTTTCCGAGGCCATGACCATTCAAAAGGAACATTTGGGTGACAGTCATCCCCTCGTGGCGGCATCGCTCAACAATCTCGGTGCCATTTGTTATCACAAGGGAGACTTTCCCAAGGCCATTCCGTATTATCAACAAGCATTGGACATTTACAGGAAACAGGAAAACGGGGAGCAAAGCTCCGACACGGCAGGATCCTACAACAATTTGGCCGTTGCCATGAAACATACCGGTGATGTTACGGCCGCCATTGACTATTGTCGCAAGGCATTGACGATTCGACAGACCACACTGGGTGTACGACACATTGACACTGCCACGTCGCACTATTGTCTGGGACAAATATTTTCCGAAACACGACAATACGAAGCGGCATTGGAACAGCTCGAGACGGCACTCGACATTCAAACGGAGCATTACGGAACCCCCCACCATCCTACTCCGGCAACGACACACAATCACATGGGCGCCATTCATTACGAACAGGGTGAGTTCCAAAAGGCACTCGATTCGTACCAACTGGCACTGGACGCCTTTTCCGCGGCACTCGGCAACGATGTCCCACAAGTGGCGGATTGTCACAACAATGTCGGCATGTCGCAAGCCAAACTGCAACAATTCGATGATGCTCTGGTCAGTCACGAGGCTGCCAAGCAAATTCTGGAAGCCAAATTTGGAGCCACTCATCCGACGTTGGCCATGACGTTGGCCAATATTGGATCGGTACTCAAATCCAAGGGTCATTACGACGATGCGCTGCAGCATTATCGACAATCGCATCCCATGCTCGAAGCGACATTGGGCGCCGATCACGACATGGTGGGATCGTCCTACAATAACATGGGACAAGTGTTGGCCATGCAAGGCAAATTGGACGATGCACTGACGGTGTACCGAGCTGCCTTGAACATCTTTCAAAAGACTCTGTCGGAGGATCACGTCTTTACGGGATCGATTCATTACAATATCGGACTGGTGCTGCAGCAACAATCCAATAAGAACGAAGAATCCAAAGAATCGTATCAACGAGCCTATGACATTTGGAGAGCAGCCTTGGGGCCAGAGCATGGCCAAACCATCATGGCAGAACAGGCCATGGATCAACTAGGTGTCGTCAGTGGGAAAGCAGCGACCTCGACAGAGCGGAGTGACTAATAAGAAATAAATAGAGAATGGTGGTTTGCATGAACTAGCTAGATAGCTATAGAATTTGTAGCAGGTGGTAATGACTATTCATGTATCGAACTACGGTATTGTCATCATTGCCCTCTGGGGGTCTACACGTACCGTCTCAAGAGGAAAGATACAACATGTACATGTATTTTATTTAAAAAAATAAAAGTACATTATTGCAGCATTGCAGGGGCTCATGTATTACTGTAGTCCAATAGGTCAAATAATTGTGAGAGTTGTTTTGGGTTCTGCTAGTGTTCTGCTCTTAGTTACTGGTCTAAGAAGACTATGGCTTTGGAACTTGGAACACCACGCTTTAATTAGACTAAGTAAGCCTGGATTCCTGGATCACTGGCTTCTGAAGCCAGTGTTCCATGGAGCACTGGCTTTCCTAAAACATTCAATAAGTACGTTACATTCCACGCTGTCTACTTTGACAGCTACTCGTACATGTACTGTAATCAGTATAGTACTCACACTGAGTACATACATGTACTCGAGTACGGGACGGTAATTAAGTAACGATAACAGCTCGATAACTGATAACTATGATATTGGAAGGCTCTGGAAGTGGACAAGTGGAACACTGGGACGATGCAAAATATGCAAATACACGTTGTACTTAAACTTGTATGATAATAGGTACAGATACTACGGATACTGTAGACTACTGTACATGTGTAACTGCATACTGTACTCAGTAGCTACCTAGTACTCAGTACGTCGTAGTACTCCCTCAAAAGTCATCGGGGATCACTGTCGTTAATTCCTGTAGGAACGCTAGCTTTGCCTTCTAATTTTGGGTCTTTTTCTTACAGACAAAGAACAACGGTCGATTTGCGCCATGCCCACACAAACGCTGCATGATCTTGCCATCTTGGTGCTACTAGCTAGTAGTAGACTAGCGACAGTTGTCTTCTTCCTTATCGACGACATGTCGATGCTGGGGTCCATGCACTTGGCATCAGCGCCATGGTCACTGTTAGCTCTTAGTTGACACCAAAGCCGTTAGCCTCGCACCTATTCTAGGTGTCAGGATTCATTTTTGAAACCAGCATCGTCATCGCCTCTCGTTTCATTTTAATTTTTGATGTTGACACCTTTTTCGATTTTGAGTTGGTCTTGCCAAACAGGTTCGCTGAAAATGAAACGTCGTTTGCTAAAACAATGTTGATGAAACGACGGTTGCCTCAAGGCAAGCTTTTTCTCTCTCAGCACAACACAACTCACTTCTTCTTCCAATGCATGACGATGACACCTTTTTCAGTGATGTTTTACCGTAGTAGTTCGGAGTTCGTTTGAACCTTGAGAAGCTGGCGGGGTCAGTTCTCCGGGGCTGTCCTCATTGGTCTCGCTGAACGTTGGTCCGCTGGGAAAGGTGTTGTCTTGCGGTGGTTCCAGCGGAGATGGAGCGTACTCGTGCAAGGTAACGGTCGGTTCTTCTGTCATTGTGGCGTTGCTTGTTTGCTTGTTTGTTTGGTTCACGGTCTTCGACCGATCGTTGCAGCCTCATCCTCTTTAGTTCCCAACGTAGGTCTTGCTTGACAATGGTGCCGCGGCGTTCGTGTTCCAGTCTCATCATCATCATCATCATCATCACAACAGGTACGGTCCACGAGTACGCATGCATGCATGGCATTAGTAGTTCTTTGCTCGAGAGAGTCAACATAAATGTCGTTGGAAGTGGGGGGTGGCAGACACTCTCAGAAGACTGTTGTTCCCCACTTCGCTGAACCAAAGTGGCATGCATGCATGCGGCAATTGGTGCTTTGCTCTTCATTTTGTTCTCAGCTCAAGTCTAACCGTTTGTTTCCACGCTTCCCTTTCTTCTTAGAGACAAACAACGACAAGTCGAGATCAGCCAGTCTCCCTGCTCTCATTTAACCAACCAACCAACCAAACCAACCAACCAACCAACCAACCAAACAACCTAAACCCAACCAACCTAAACCCAACCAAATCCAACCAACCATCAAGAACATGCTTACCGAACTGACGAGCCAACGAGTCAACAAGCCACACCCAAATGGACCTTGCAAAGTCGATGATCAGCCGTCTTCATGCTCAGTGCTTCGTTCGTCTTGGCTGGGTCTCGTGCAAGCTCTCCATCTCATCTGCTAGTGAACGCAAGCATGCATGTTAGTAAAGTCGGGTCGTCGGACGCCTCCTGAATGCACTCTGATCTTTGCACGGCTTCGTAAGTATGTAGTCCTAGCTAGTAATTAATCAAGTCTTCCGTCTTCTTAGGGCGGTTCCTTGCTCATCAACCCTGACAATCACATCCAACAATCACATCAACCCTCCAAATCAACCCTCAACTCAACCCAGCAATTATCCAACCAGCGGTCTTCTTCAATCTTGCCTACCTCATCGAAGGACGATCCTTTTGCGATGTTCGCCTCGTTCCAACCAGTCCTTAAACTCCATCTTCATCTTTTCGGTGTTGCTTCTTTTTGAGTTTCGACGAGATGTTCGGGACGAGAGGGTCAATCTTGCGTCTTGTCTGTGGACCTGGTTTGCTGTGTTTGGGTCGGTGGCCAAGATTGTTTGAAGTCTTCTGCCCCTCTGGTGATCTACACCTTCTTTAGGCTAGAGCTAGAATGATGAGGCCCCGTCGGACGTGGTTGCTTGAAACTTCGAAATGCTTGCACGGCTTGTTCCGAGAAAGAATCGTGTTGCAGTCGCTTCGAGTTTCGTCCATTGCCAGAAAGCCGAGACCAAGTCGCGACCATCCGGGTAGGGTTTGTGTCGCACGTCCAGATAGATCAATGTGCAAATTGTAGGACGAGGCAACCTCATCATTCAAGACGTTGGCTAGGTAGCACCAGGAAAGTGTTCCGCCAGAAACCCGTCGACGTAGCCGCTCTCATCGTTGGGATTGACGAATTTGAGCCTTCATTTTGGCTTGGTACGGTTTCCTTCCGTTACCAAAAGTCCGGTTCTGCGGCCGTAGTACTGAGAGCCGTCGAAGCATGTAGCTTGCTGGTTGAACTGCTAGTAGTAGTAAAGAAGGATTCACCGAATGCTCCTTGTTGTTGTGCCCCAAATTGCTGTCGTTGCTGATCGAATGGTGCTTCCCCAAATTCCGATTCATTATCGGTATCTTCCACATCCGTCCAGTCGTCTCCCGTGCGCTGACTGTGACTGGTGGACCCCATCATACCAAATGGATCGGATGCAAACGAGAATGGATCTTGAGCGGCGAATGACGATGATGGTTCCTCCTGCTCGTGGTTATGATTGATGGATCGTCGTTTGTTTTGCTGTTTCAGCTGGTATCGTTCCTCCTTGACCATGTCGAGATCCATTTGTAATTTGAGTATTTTTTCACTCTTTTGTGCCAATTCGGTCTTGAGACGGGCCATGTCAAAATCACCCGCCGTGGAAATGGATTGATACGACCCGGATTCGGCCGATTCCGTATCGGAATCTCCCTTGATACTAGAAGCTCGTTTGTTGCTATTGTTGGCAGTAGTATTATGGTTGTGAAGCGGCGATAGAAGTGAATTTCGTTGTTTTTGGAGTGCTCCCATTTTGGCTTCCTTTTCATCGAGTATTTCTTCCAAATCATTGTTGCGTTGGAGGAGTGAATTGTAGTCCATTTGCAATTGTTGCAATTTGGAGGGCAAATCTTCTTGTTCTTGTTGATCAGGTGTCAATGATTTTTGTTTTAGGAGAAGTGAGGCAGCGCCTTCGAGTCGTTTGGTTTGATGTTCGAGTTCGAGAATACGAGCATCTCGTTGCTTGAGATCTTTGCGGCGTTCCTTGGCTTTGGTACGAAGGGTACGGATGCACATTTCCTGACTCACCGTCACCTTCTTCATGGCCCGCATGGCTTGTCGGAATTTCTTTTCTTGTTCATTCAGCATCACCGGAGGAGCATTATTAGCGGTAGCAGTAGCATTGTCGCCGGATGTGAGCCGTTCCAGTTCCTTCTTGAGACGCGCATTTTCTTCGCGGGAAACCTTCAGGTCACTCTTCAGAATGCTAATCTTCTCGTCTTTCGACACTCGCTTGCTACGGCGGGGGCGGCTGCTCAGTTTGCTGCCCTTGGGCGTGTTGGGAGCAGATCGCACTCGCTGCGGCTGCTGCTGATGTGGGGCACTGCTGGACATCATCCTCTCTGGCTAGCTATGACTATAGTATAGCTGCTAATGGGATGGGATGGGTAGCTTCTCTTCAACCTTTGTCTTTCTTGCGAGTACTGATACCCCCAACTCAGCAACAACGATCTGTCATGCACAGATGTGGTCTTGGAATGCTTTCTCCTGTCCCCGGCAACTATAAGGTGCGATATCTGTTGGCTATTATCGTAAGCAGACACAAGGTACCATAGGTGGCACCTACAAAAGATGAGATGCTGCGTGAGAAATTTGTAAGCACAACCGTCGCCGGGTCATGACACCAGAGATGCTGGTGGATCAGATCCTTTTGGACGCAACTGTGGGAGTTAATAAAAAATAGCAGAGTTGGCAATACATCCTGTTGGCCAGACCGTGATACCATTGAACTCTGAAGGGCTTCAAGTCCCAAACGAAGACCATGGGTGCTCACAAGGTGTTACCGTACTCGGCCGAATGAATGTAGGTAGTTTTTGGGAAGGGAGAGACTGTACGGTACCGGTAGTGAGTTGATTGGTGGGCTCACTACTGGTACCTTGATTGATTCGATTCGTGACAGTGTCGATCTTGCTAAATGGACAAAGGGTCATACTACGCAGGGAGAATGTTTATTCCGGACCCGGAATGATGATAACCATTTGGCCAAAGGCGCTTCGTCGGCGAGCGATGAACGAAGTTCCAACCAGCTAGATTTTGTTGCATCCGAATTGGATGGTAGCATGGTATGTACGGTAGCACGGTGTCTGACAAACGTTGTACCTGAGAGGTGGACTGTGCTATGTCGCTCACTGTCTACTTCTTTCCGTGTTGGCAGGGTACTTCCTTCCAGCAATCTTGGCTGTTTGCTTGTTCAAACTCGATCGCAACTTGCTGCTCGTGCAACATCTCGATCGCTCGGTCACTCCATAGACGACATAATAATAAACCAAAGGAAGAACGATGTATTGGACCACGGATAGATAGCTACTAGCTATGTTCATGCCACTGGATAGCGAGCTATCACGGCACTTACCGACCGCGGCCCTGGATAGCCGCTGGCTCTTGTTGGATGCTGCTGTGGCCCATTGAGATTTCGTCCTGGGAACGGAGCTCCATCAGTCACAGTTGTATCGCAACGAAATCCAGCTATAGCAAGTTCACTTCTTAACGTTTCATATTTCGTTTGTACCCTCATTGATTAATGTGAATATATGCTTTAGCGTCTACGAAGAGTGTTTTGATCCACTGAATGGTTTCGTCCTGGGGGCTCATGGGACTGCTCCGCATCCGAGGCTGTCTTTTGGCTCACAACAGCTCGGAAGTTCCTCAAGGCTTCCACCTCGTCTATTTCCCCCCTCTCATCTTTCTGCAACAGCAGTAAACCACATTCTCTATCTATCAAGCTATCATCTACCTTTCTTCCTATCTTATCATCATGAATCCAATTCTCATCACCATCTTGGTTTCAGTTTGCATTCCGATGGTTATCCCCGTTTTCTTCGCACTGGCTGTTTTTGCACACCAAGAACTCAGGAACTGGGAGGAACCCAAAAACAAGTGCTGGGAGTCGTTGGTGACAGCGCCTTGGGTGGCGACAAACAGCCTGTCGTGTGGAGTTTTTGGGGTGATTGCTGTGGCGGCTTCTTTTGCTATTTCTTTCATGTTCCATGAAACATTCCTCGTCTGCTACAGTGGACTCCCCGACAATGCATACTCCACCATGCTGCTGTTTGTCATTACAATATATTATCCTTACTCTCTAGCTGTGCGAGCTCTTTTCGTTGGCAAAGCGTTCATCTGGCGCACAGTTGGCGCTGGGTGGGTTTCAGGGTTCTTCACAGCCATTGTGCAGTGGCACTGGAACAATGGACACTTTGCCAATCCTCCACAACTCCACGATCCTTGATATGCTACCCCGTACCGGTAAGTACACCAGATTCTACAATGACGCATAATGCTGGCTGGACAGATGATTCATATACGACACGAAGGAGAGAATACCACCTGGGAAAAGAAGGCGGAACAATGCACTGTGGAGTGAGGCAATTTGAACAAGTGAGAGGGTGGGGAACCGCGTACCGGTAGCCAAGTAAGCAAAGCCTTAGCAAAGTCAAAATAACCTTCCTCGCCGATGCTTCTAACAGAGAATGCAATCAATAGGACTGTTCATGTAGGCAAACCTGGAACCAAATAAATGACATCCCGTGCAGCAAGCTCTCCACGGCAATGTGCAGCGCACAGTTATGTTTGCTGGAAATTTCCTTGTAGTACGAGTTTTTTAACGGGTTGAGAGTAGAGTCGAGTGACGAGTCGGGTCGAGTCGATTCACGAGTGAAGTCTTGATCGACCTGAGCGCTCACCTCGGCAACGACATAGCACCCTAGCTAGTAGCTAGACTAACACTTTACTAGCAATGGAGCTACTCCAGTGGTAGACAAGGGCATCGTCGCAAAAGCTCAACCCAGAGACCAGTTACCATAATGAGTGATCTCTGGACTGGAGAGCTCAGGTTTTAGTCTTCCACCAGGAGTGACAGTCAATCCACTGACCTCCAGATTGAGCTTTTGCGACGATACCGCGCAAGACTAGCAATAGATGGAGGTACCATAGTCCAGTGGCATTCAAGGGTACGACTGTTTCGTCGCTTAGCTTAGTTTGTCGCATCCATGTCCCGACAATACTTCCGGTAGCCACTAATAGTACAGTACGGTACTAGTAGCCAGAAGTTTCATACCTCCTTCCCACTTCCCACCCCCCAGACAGACCCCAGAGACCTTCCCAAGGATCTGAATGAAGATCCGATTCGATTCTTCCCTCTTCATCATGATAAACCTTGTTGGAGGCCATTGATGTTTCAGTGAGAGGTTGAAAAAAGGAGTTAACATGCTGCACGTGCACCTTGGAAAGCCTTCTCAGACCTACGGCGTCACCTACCGTAGTTCCACTACTAGCTAGAGCTCTCCACTGGTTGAAGTTTGCGGAAACTCCCTAGCACTAGAATGCAATTGAGAGTTATTGGTAGATGACCTGAGAACCCCAAAAGACTTACTTGAGAAGTGGTACCAGGTACACTGTACTTGGACCCAAGATGAGCCTTGAAGAATCAACAAAGATTCACTTCTTCCAGAACAAAAGAGGGAAGAGGGAGGAGCATCTGACACGGCTTGGATCGAGCCGACTTGTCTCTCCTTCAGGCCTTCTTTCCCAACTCCATTGCTCTCATTTATTTTCCTTGCCTTCTACCAGCATCCCACTTTAGAACCTCCATGTCTTCCTCTCCAGCTTCCGCCCTCTCTGCTCCGCCGAGAGCAGATCCTAGAAAAGAGTTGATGAGCCTGAACTTGAGCAATGGTGATGCAACTGATTTCTACGTAGGAGATGAAGCAGAGATGTCCCACTCTGCAACTAATGCTGCCAGTACCAGAAGCCATGAAGATGAGATCAAAGAGCATTCCATGAATATTGAGAAGACAACCAAGCGTACCATGCTGATGGCAGCGTTGGTCGCCATCATGGGTGCCGCTGCTTCAACAAGTTTCATGTCATTAGCCATCACCAACGAGCGAAAAGAGAAGGAAGCCTTGTTCGTAAGAAGAGCCGCAGATCTGGCCAAAGGTATTGATGACAGTTGGCGTGATTATGAAATTGCAGCCCTCTGGATCCATGAATCTTGCCGTGATTGGAGGACGAGCAACTACACCAGAAATGATTTCCGGACGCTGTACGAATACCTCGAGAGTTCAGGGCTTGACTTTTTTCTTATGGAATGGGTGCCCAACATTTCCCATGCTGAACGACCTGCGATTGAAAATGCCATGAGAGATTTCTTTGAAGAGTATCCCCAAGGAGACAACTACAGAGGTGGATTCACTGGCAATGAACCCGTCCCTGGAGAAGAAGGAAAATTTGACCAGCTCGAGCGATCAGACCAGCCCTTTTACTTCCCCATTCACTTCACTGAACCCTGGCAAAACTCAGGTGATGGCACACATCTGGATCTCTGGAGTATCATTTATGAACAGCCAATCATTCAAAAGGCATTGGAGCGAGTGGTTCCTGTCCTCACTCCACGATTCTACCTGCTTGGTGAGGGTCCCGCAGATGGATACTCGGTTGTGCTTTACCATCCAGGCAAGCCACTCATAAGTGAACATGACACTCCTCCCACTGACCTCAGCAACATCATTATTAGGATCCCTGCACTTTTGACCAGAGCCGCCACTGCACATGGCGTTAGCATGGGCACCTACCTGTACGACTCCACTATCACCACCATTGATCCTGAGTTGCCTCCAGAATTCATGGGCGGAATCAACATTGAGGTCCACTCCTCTACCGTCACGAATGAAACCACGCAACTTGTGCAAGAACAAGACAACCGGACATTGTCCATGATTCCTGAAATTCCACTAGCAGATCTAGAAGTAAAGAGCAATTCCAAACTGTTCTATCAGCACAACTTTTTCGTGGGGCAACGCACCTGGACCGTTGTTGTGGTCCCTGTTGACACGTCCTATGAACCAGGGATCACGCTGGTCGTGGTCAGTGGTGCCATGATCTTTGTGGCTGCACTTTTGCTCTCCATTTGGATGATTCACAACATGAGACGGTCCATCAAAATGCATAGGATCTTGTCCGAGGCTGCTGCCGAAGCTGCCATTGTCTCCAACCTCTTCCCACCCAATGTTCGAGAACGAATGATTCAAGATGCAAAGAATCGCAACAATCAAGTGGGAGTGTCCAGGAAGGAAGATATTTTTCTAAAAGATGGAGATGGGCAACATCGATTGTCTGAAAAGAAACTCAGTAACTATCTGTCCAGCGAAGGGATTTTTGGAAGCAAACCAATCGCTGAGTTGCATCCATACACAACGATCCTCTTTGCGGATCTTGTGGGCTTCACTGTGAGTTGCTCTTTGAAGACTTTTCTTGCTTGTAGTCGCTGAAATTGATAAAAGGTCTGGTGCCTCAAACAACCTTCTGTGCTCACGATCTTTCAATCCAGGCTTGGTCCTCTGTCCGTGAGCCATATCAGGTACATTGAGTTTTCTGTGGATGTTCCGCTCGACCACAAAAATCTTGTCTTTCTAACTGTCACTGGTTCCGTCATGGCTGATCTTTCCACCTTCCAGGTATTCACCTTGCTGGAAATACTGGTAAGAGCAAGATCGAGGACGGACAGTACAGCTGCGATTTCTATTGCTTTGTCTCATGTTTAGCTGTCACGATGGCACAGTATCATTCCTATGATAACATTGCAGCACGCAGGAGGGTGTTCAAAGGTAAAGAAGGGCGTTCGCCATCACGGCTCCGACTGCAACTGTAATTGTGGAGCTTCCTCTAAACTCGTTTCACGTTTGTGGTCGTCGATGTTATAGTCGAAACTGTGGGTGACTGCTATGGTAAGTGCTGAAGGAACTCCTAGCTTGCTTGCTTACGTGTGAACTTGCAACTGATAGTGTCACGCTCTGTCGTCATGCAGTGGCTGTTTGCGGTCTTCCCGAAGGGCGGAAAGACCATGCCAGTACGTTCATATCTATAGAGTTGCCCGCATGGATGCAGCTTTGTCACACGAGCTTACGTTTTCATTTCGAAAAGTTGTCATGGCCAGGTTTGCGACGGATTGCATGTACCGCATGCACAAGCTCGTCAAGGCTCTAGAGACTACTTTGGGCCCAGACACAGGAGACTTGGGTCTTAGAGTTGGTAGGTGTTTCTCAGCTGCACACCTGTGGGTTCTGCAATGACATGCATCATCTAAACTGCATGCTCTTCTTTGACAGGGCTTCACTCGGGTCAAGTAACAGTAAGATCATGTCATGGACATTCTTGGTCACGGCAACTTGATTCTCGACTCACTTGCTTTTTATTCTTCCAACAAAGGCTGGAGTCCTAAGAGGAGACAAGGGTCGGTTCCAGTTGTTTGGTAAGCAAACCCTCAAGTTTGACCCCAATGCATGGACGATGTCTACATGTGTATCAGTGCGCTAAAGGTTTCCGTTTCTCCTGTTTTGTTCTTTTGAAGGTGACACAATGAACACAGCCAGCCGTATGGAGTCGACCGGACTTCGTAACAAGATCCAGGTATCCCAGGAGACTGCTGACCTCCTCACTGCTGCCGGAAGAGGAGACTGGCTGGTTCCGAGAAAAGATTTGATCACAGCAAAAGGAAAAGGAACGTTGCAAACCTACTTTCTCAAGATTCTCTCGAGATCGCAGGAGGAGGACTCTGAAGAGCTTGCAAAGCGGAAAGCGCAGGGGTCTGTGTTCCTTGTCCCTCAGGACGAGGGCAACCTAAGGGTCGGGGACGAAACTAGAATGCAACGCCTCGTTGAATGGAATGTTGAGGTGCTTAGCCAACTCATTAAGAGAATTGTGGCCCGCCGTGCAGCCACAGACGCAGAACGGAAGAACTACATTGCGGACTTTGGGTCTCATGGTGATGCACGGATGCCACTTGACGAAGTTGTCCCGATCATCAAACTCCCCAACCTGGACAGCCGTGCAGTCCAGAAGCAGGTTGATCCCGAATGCATTGAACTGGATAGCGATGTTGTGGGTCAGCTCAAAGATTTGGTGGCAAAGATTGCCTCCATGTACCACTCTAATCCGTTTCACAACTGTAAGTGACTGGTCATTGGTTCGAATGCACTGCCTCACCCCGCCCAGCCCGCTCATTTGCCATCTTTGCCTTCTTTTGCAATCACTAGTTGAGCACGCTTCGCACGTTTGCATGAGTGTCCAGAAGATGCTCTCTCGTATTATCAATCCAAAGGAAATCTATCTGAAGAAGCACCAAGGGGACTATGAAGACGAATCCCAATTGGCATCTGAGCTGCATGAGTAAGCAGCACATTTGCTTCTTTGAAATCCTGCTTTTCCAATGGAGCATCACTCACAGAAGGTTTTGTTTGCTTTGTCCCTCTAGCCATACATTTGGGATCACTTCAGATCCTCTAACTCAGTTTGCCTGTGCTTTCTCAGCCTTGATTCACGATTTAGATCATGGTGGAGTTCCCAACACAGTCCTGATGAAAGAAGGGAGCCCGCTTGTGCAGAAGTACCACCAAAAGAGCCTTGCTGAACAGGTACGTGTTGCAAATTATTCTGTCCGGTGGCCATTCTTCTTGTTATGTCTCCAACTCACCCTCTGTATATTGCATGCTCAGAATTCCATTGATTTGGCATGGGAGCTGCTTGCCGATCCTAGTTATGACAAGCTTCTCAAAACGATCTGCTGCGATGAGACAGATTTCAAAAGATTCCGGGAGTTGGTTGTCAATTGTACGTACCAAAACTTTCCCCTTGCATCTGCGTTGCAATGAACGAAATCGCTCACGTGTAGTACTTCCTAGCTGTCTGTGCAACCGATATTATGGACAAGGAGTTAGGTGCGGCACGAAAGGCTCGTTGGGAGCTGGCCTTCAGCGAAGAAGCAAAAGAGGAGCCCAAGGAGGCAACAGTCAACCGCAAGGCTACAATTGTGGTATGTATTACTGATCTTATTGCGTTCGTTCCAATCCAACAACCTTGTTGATTACTAATGATTGCCGCCAATCTTGCTTGCTTTTTCCCCGTGTCGTGTCAGATTGAGCACTTGATCCAAGCTTCAGATGGTAAGTTGCCAAGGCAGTCCCTCCGGTTGCCCTGCTACAATTCCACAATCATGGCATGGATCTGACCCGACCTGACCTGATCTGCCTGCCGCCTGGTTGTTTTCCAGTGTCCCACACAATGCAGCACTGGCACATCTATGCCAAATGGGTACGTACGGTTCAACTGCTTCATTCTTCTTGGCTCCTCTTGCTGAAAGCCATGGATACGTGTGCGCTCACTGCAATTCATTGTTTGAAACTACCAGAATGAGCGGCTGTTTCTTGAGCTCTACAAAGCCTACAAGGCTGGCCGATTGGACAAAGACCCAAGCATCGGCTGGGTTGAGGGCGAGATGGGTACGTTCCTCAAGTGCAAGTCTGTGTTCATACTGCTGCGATGTCTGTGCATGCTCATGCCTGCATTTCTGGTTGGATATCCCGTGCGTCACAGGTTTTTTTGATTTCTATATCATTCCGCTGGCCAAGAAGCTGTTCAAATGTGGTGTCTTTGGTGTTAGCAGTGATGAGTTCTTGAACTATGCTAGCATCAATCGCAAAGAGTGGGAAAAGAAGGGCCCTCAAATGGTCCAAAAGTACCTGAAGGACTATGAGGCAGATTATGGAGTGACACCTGAACGACGGCTCTCCTATGACAGTGGTGGTCCCACGGAAGATGCATGGGATGAGAATTCAACGACAGCAAGCGACAACGAGTAGTACCGTAGCCAACAGCAACCAATCTTAGGTGGTCACTAGCTAGTAGGTACACGGCTGTATCGAGGAGTGAACGTTAGCTATCCGCCAAGCAAGTCATCAGTCGAAGGCGTGCTACCGTATGCGGAACTATTGGGAGCTGCCGTGGCCGTCCTTCCGATGTGGTGAAGGCTGGCGACATATTTTACATACTATGATAGATATGATAATGATGCATGCGTAGTAATCAATGTTATGATGACTCGGACAACGTTGTTACCAATCTGAACAGAGGGACCAAGCGATGTCTGTATCGTTCTCCTTATCAAGATATACTTTTGTCGAAAGCAAGTGACTCGAATCTTGCACATGACGTGCTTAGATTAGTGATATGAGTGGGGCCCATGGACAATCCATGGAACACATGCAACCAGGAAGAGCCGACGACGAGGCACTGTTCGCTGCAACAATGCTGTGACGTCCACAAAATGTGAACTTGAAGAAGAAGCAACTTGTAGGACTCGATCGATTCTTTGTACGGGAAGCGTCTGATCGAGCGTCGTACCGATCAACAGAAAAACGCACCAAGTCGTTACTGAGAGGTACAGTCGAACCTGGTACATGTACCGTAGTTGACCAATCCACCTCTTTCCCGAAAAAAGATTCAAGTTGTCTCCAACGGCTTCTCCAATCGACCTATGATAGTGTATCCGAAAGGGACGGTTCGACCGTCCACGAGCCCAAGCTTTGAAATCCACGCCGTGGAAAGTCGACGACAGCTGTCAAAGTTGAAGAAAGAGGCAGGTGCCCGGCAGTCACTCTTCGCATCGTCACGTGACGGAAGGAGAGGAACAAGAATCTGTGATTGGCGACCAATGAGAACCACAACGATGACGCAACTGCACTCCGTCGATCTCTTCCTCGAAAGACCTTTCCCACAACAGCTCCCACAACCACCCTTTCATCATCCGAACTCCATTATTATTTCAGTTAGGTGGAGTTGGTTTGTTTCTCCCATTGCCATTGTCAGCTCAGAACGTACCACCCTTATTAGCTTCTCTGTCTCTCTGCCTGTGGAACCTAGCTAGCTAGTCTAGATAGCAAGTCTTGAAGGAGTGGCTGAGTTTGACCTTATAAAAGAGAAAAGGAAAAAGAGAAGTCAACTTTTTTCGCTCCAATAGTGAGAATGCATCCTGCAGCACGTTCCGTTTCCAGAAGAGGCTTGATGTTGTTACTGCCTCAGCAAAGCAACCGAATGGCTGTGCTGGTGGTGAGCCGAAGCTTTTCCCGTCGCATCACTGCCTCTCATCGCCCGACCAATATGCGGAATATTTCCACACGCAAGACAACCACATCATCATCCAACAACAGCAAACAACATCAGCCGTTGCATTCGTCAGCCACAACACAACAAAGTACACTGTCAATAGAACAAGCTGCCGCCAAGAAACAACAACAAGCCTTAGCCGAATCAACTCCAACAGCTCCCACAATGGATCAATTAAAGGTGCTCTTTACCGCCTCTGCCATTCCCATGATTGGTTTTGGTGTCATGGACAATCTCGTCATGATCCAAGCCGGACAGTTTATTGACAGTACCCTCGGTGTCACGATGGGTCTCGCTACCATGAGTGCCGCGGCGGCGGGACAAGTGGTATCCGATGTCAGCGGGGTCATTTTTGGAGGGTCCCTGGAACGATTTTTGCACCGGTACAAATTGATTCAACCGTCCAATTTGACCGTCGCACAACGATCTCTTCCCATTTGTCGGAATGTGGCATTGTTAGGAGCTGTGATTGGTGTGGCATTTGGATGTGCTCTGGGAGCATCGTGTCTGTTATTTATGGATTTGGCCGCCCGAGAACGCGCCGAACGAGCCATTCAGTTGCAGGGCGTCTTGAATGACATGATGATGGCAGCGGGAGATTTGCAGTGCGAGTCTTGTATTATTCACTTGGCCAATATGCCCGCCATTGAAAAGCAATTCTCCACCACCCAACAAGAGACGGGCAAGACACGTATCAAAGTGCTGACCAGCACGCAACAAACACAAACAGAAACACCCAGTCTGGCACAGCGAGCTGCCGAGACGGGATCATCCCTGACCAATGACGATAATTCCATTTTGTGTACACCCATCATGACGTATTCTGAGAATGACAATGAGAATGAGAATAATAATACTGAGAAACAAGAAAATGTTGTGGCGGTTTTGGAATTTCATACCAAGGCAGATGCCATTCACGGATTCACAGAGGCAGACAAAAAGGCGGCCAAAGTCATGGCACGGCATATTGCAATTTTCATGAATCGGTTGAGTGATTGATTTGAGTTGAGTTGAGTGATTCGATTCGAATCGAATCGAATCGACAAAAGTTTGGCTTGGCTGTCTATCCAACAACAAAAGTGGCTAATAAGTGCTGAAAAAAGAAGAAGAAAAAACAGCAACAGCCATTCTTATCTTGGCCGGTCAGCAGCAAAAATAATGTCGTGCCAAGTCCTTTTGGTGTGCATGTGTGTTTTTTTTTGTGTGTGGGGTGGATTGCATGACATTGACATGGCATGGCATGGACGCAACAATTTATTGATTTTAGATTTTTCATTCTTTTCTAGACATTTTGATCTGCTTATAGTCTAGTTGCCCATTTCAGCCAAGTCCGTGGCTAAAACAATTAATTTTCCAACAACACCAGAGCAGTCTCACTTTGCGACTTGACTTGCTCCCAAGCAAAATAAGATGGCACCGGTAGTCTAGGGAACGGGAGCTTAGTGGGAACTCAATTAGCTCAGCTCAACAAGGCGTTTAAAAAAGACTTGCTCCCTTTTCCCTTCAGCCTCGAGTAAATGACCGTGCTGGCCTCGGACTATTGAGCGTCCCTGGCTGTTGTGACTCGACTCGACTCGACTCTCCTACAAATAAGTGCACGTGAGTCAATTTGGAAAGAAAGGCTGAAGGGAAACAAGCAAAAGCACTCGTTGTCACGATGCGGGTGACCCCGTCTATTTCGTACATGTTTCGCATATTCCGGTTCTTTGTCTTCCTTCTGTGAGTTAGGAATCTGGCTGGATTGGTCTGCTGTCCACGATCAACCAACACAATGTCCCGCTACTTTCCTGGAATCTATGATCATGCTCGCAAAAACCAGGCGGAACGAAGCTACTGGACACCGATTATCCGGCGGTGACTATCCTCGTGGAGTTGGGAGTGGCTCTGAAATGTAAGTACAGTACTGCAAAGCTTGCACGAAGATGCTGGTGAAGCGTATATAACCAAGACAACCTCACAAGAAGCATTGTGTGCCCAGTGTGGGCGTTCCATAATGACAAGCCAGACAACACTTTTGGCCTCAATTCCCGACATCTTTTGGAGTAGAGATAAGCCTGAGGTTGGGGTAAGGATGTGCATGCTCTAGATAAGATGACCGGCAAGGCGGTCTTGGACGAGACGTACGGAGAGGTTTTGTTGGACGGCACGACGTCGGAGGAGGGCTCTGCGTTGTTTCAGGCCGCGATTGATGCCACCAAACGGGTGTTGGATCCAGAGGCGGATGCTTTTTACGCAGAGGAACTGTTAGATGATTGATATTCATCATTCGTGGCCTTCGTAGTGCAAACCCAAGACAGCTCGAAACTTTGGGCTAGACTTAGAATATTGATCTAAACTCAAGACGAGATCTGTCTCAAGATTTCTAGTAAGCAAATTTGAACTGTTGCTTCGTGGTGATGCACCCATACAGGAGTGTAGAAATGGCAGGTCAAAGATTTTCGATGTACATCTAGCTCAAAGAACATGGATCGAGCTAGCTCAAGAATACTGAGCTTATTATTAATAGCGATGAACTGTCACCCTTAGCAAATGAACGAGCTTGGCTGCAATTGTTCGCACGCTCTCGCCAGCAGCACTTCTATTCCTTCATTGGCTGGTGAGCCCAAGCACTAGATTTCACACAAGGGATGGCCCCAGCACTGCAATGCCTAGAACGGACAGCCCCAGAAATGGTATCCCTCTCGCTAGCTAGGAGCAATGGCCGCCCAAACACAGGAAGCCAATGCTCGAGCATGTCTCCGAAGATGATGCGGCATGGAGTGTTCCGGCGGCAACGGCTCGGCCCCGATCGCCGTGTGGAGGTGCGTACGCGTACGTCAGTTTTCTTCTAAAAAATGAGGGTTGGCGGGATACCCTTCAACAACACCAACGGCCAACAACCCGATCAAACCCCAAGGATTCTCTCCCACCTTCACTTTCCTCCCCTCTCAATCTTCTTGCACCGACAAACAATATGGTTCTTCGACGACACGAGAGAATACCACCCAACATAGTGGCAATTGCATGGATCTCCTTATGTTTGTTGCTGCTGAACACAAAAGCTGCTTTGGGGATCTCAAGACCGTTTGGCCTCCAAACGAAAAACCACCTAAAGATTCCATCTGCCATCCGACTAAACCTACCACTGGATTTGACAAGTGGTTCCAGTTCTATTGCACAATTCAGAGGTGGAGCTGCATGGAGTGACGACGATGATGAGGAAGAAGAAGAAGAAGACGAAAGTGAAACTGAAGATGAGGAGGAAGAGGAAGATGAGGAAGATTCAGGAGTTTCCAATTCAACCAACGGTAACTCTAACTCCCCCGCCAACCTGATAATCAGCACCTTGAAATCGGTTTCCAAGGCTTTAATGCGTGGAGTGACGGCAGCAATCCAGAGTTTAGAATCCGACAGTGACAAAGATGAAGATGCATCGATAGTAGGGAGAGTGGTTCAAATGGTCCAAAGTTTCTGGAGTGCAGCATTGAATAGTGGCTCGAACAAGAAAAGTGACAATCCTCCTTCTCCCTCCAAACCACCAAAATCAACTCCCAAAGAAACCGTCCGCACAACTACTGAGCCGGCTGCTACTAGTAGTACTACTACACCCACTTCTGATTTTGGTACCTACTTGGCACAAACCTATGGGGTAGCCGACGGTCGCACAGGAGATGACAATCCCGTGTTGGGTGGCAGTCTCAATGATGCCCTCAAAGTTGCTAGGGCCAATGCCAGACTCTTGCTGGTGCTGATACCCAACAAGGGAAAAAATGACAAGAAAGCCGTTGAAGGATTCTTGAGCTCACAAGTTGCCACCATGGCCAAGAAAAAGGCACGCAAAAAGGGAGAAACCGGATCCTTCCTTCTCTGGGGTGCCAAAGCGGGGTCCTCCGAGGCCACACAGGCCATGAAACGATTCAAGGTCAAACCCAAGAATTCCAAGGGAGAAAAAATACCCATTCTCTTGGTGGCATATCCTGCTCAGGTAAGCAAGGTCATGTCGAATATTCCTCACTTTGTCGCAATCAACACCACAGGCAACGTCTCATCAATTCATGTTATTTCCTCCTGCTTTTGTTGCAAATGATAGGGTTTCTCCAAGGGTGTTCTCAAAATTGCACCCAAGGTACTCGCACAACATCACTGTTCTCCTCCACCCTCGGCAGATACCATGATGGAATGGTTGAACGATCTTCGAAAGCGACATGCCAAACAATACGACAAAATGCAATTGGATCGACGAGAGGCACAGCTCTACCAAGAACGAAAAGCGGGATACCAGGAAAGTGTCAAGAGTGATGTAGACCGAAAAATTCGGGAAAAGAAAGAAGAGGAAGAACGGATTGCCAAGGAAAAGGCCGAAAAGGAGCGTTTGGCAGCATTGGAACAACGTCGAAAGGAGCTGCTCGAATCGTTGCCAGAGGAACCAAAAGCGGGCAATAAGGATGCCATGACACTTTCAATTCGCCTTGCCGATGGTCGTTCCGGGAAACGTCGTTTTGCAAAAGAGACGGAATTGAGCATTGTCTTTAACTGGGTGGATGCCTCGTTTCAGATGGAACGTGAAACAGTCGTATTGACGACCATGAATGGGAAGCAAACGTTTAATTGGGAAGATACTACGGACGAAAAGACATTGGCAGATGCTGGACTTGGTCGCATGGTAGGCTTTCGAGTATCCGAAAACAAACCAGGCGATGAAAAAAGTGGCGACGAAAAGGAGGAGACAGCCAAGGAAGAAGCCTAAGTGCTGCTGTATCAGAAGAATGTGCCTTTGACTTTCTACCGGTACGGTACTGTGTAAATAAATGTGGGTGGTCCATTGCGTGTGGTCAAAACAAGTCTCGTTATCACTACTCTCGTTATTACTATTATTCCTGTTACAATATCTGCGCTCCCACTTTGGCTACACCTTCTGCTTTCATGAATTCTTCTCGTAGACTGTAGATGTATTGCATAACTTGTATTTCCTCTGGTGTCATGGCAATGGTATTGAAAAAGTCGACATGCAGTACGACCCGTTCCTGTTGGGCATGTTCATTGAAGGTTTCGTGTTCGTAGGTGGTATCATAGAGCAGACATTCCCCCGTGGCCCATCGTCGTGTTTCGGGACCTACTCGAATGTACGCCGCTTGATCTGTTTCAATTGTTTTGTCGACGTTTCAAAAAGATGGTAAGTGAGACACAAACAAACACAAATACACAGTTTGTTGTCCTTCATCTGACTAAAGTTGTTTGTCTTCGTCTTGACTTTTTCATTCATGTCTTACCATCTGGTACTTGGATGCCCATTTGACAAGTCAACCACATATTGTTGCCATCGGTATGCATGGGAATTCCCGTTTGTGGTTGTTGTCGATTAAATCCGGCAATGCGTCCTGCCAATGGCACCGACTCTAAAAGTTGTGTGGTGACGGGGCACAAATGATAGGGGAATCCTTCAATTCTGTGTCCATTGTAGAACAATACGAGTGTTTTCCATCCACTATCGTAATTCATGCTGGTGACGGATTGGAATCGATCTTGTTTGGATCCGTGTTCCATATCGTCCATGAGTGCGTGATATTCCTGAAGAATCGTGTCGTAATTGTCACTGAGTTCTTGACAGAGAGGCACGGTGGAGGGATCATGAAACGGTTTTGTGGATCCCAACCCGGGCATGTAGGCGTGAATTTCGTCTTGTGGTCGATGCGGATTTTGGATAATTTCGTCTTCCAACGGTAAATTTCTGTCCAGAGCATGTCGGACGACTCCAGCAACTCGTTCCAACTGAGCATCGTGTAGATTGGGAAACCTGGAATGGATCAATGAGGGCATGAGTTCCCAAAAGGGATCATCATGAGGTGCTGTTTCGGCCACGGCTCTTCCCAAGCATGTATTGGCCGACTGCTGGGCTAGCTGGGCGATCAAATCTTCTTGTTCCGACTTGACATAGGTGGTACCAGTACCACCAGTACCACCACCCGTCTTGGGCTTTTTCTTTTTGGACTTTTTCTTGCTGCCAGGGGTTTTCTTCTTGCTGTTGCTCGCACCAAAGCCAGCACCCGCAAATAATATAGCAGACTGTGGATGATGGCGAGAGGTACCGGTACATGAAATAGCGGGAAGGAATGCTGTGACGGCCGTGGGAAGACCAGAACACCCCAGCAGCACAAAGAGTGCCAACAGAGCACCGGCAAACAATCTGCAACTCATTATTGTCTTTTAAAAACGTTAAGCTTGGTTGGGTTCAATTGCAATGGAATGCATTGGATTGACTATACTTGATTTGACCAGAGGCACCACCATGGGCAACCAGGAACTGGATACTGCACCCCGTTTTGTGGCTCTCGGGTTGACCCACTGACGTCACACGGCACGGTTGGCATCAAATCGTGATGGGGTTTTTCGAGCAGGGTAGTAGGGAAGGTCGTGGCTTTAGACGGAGGCCTGCAAGGGCCAGGCCAAGGCAACGTGCATATGGGCTTCCCAAATGCACAGCAACCATCCCCAAGTACGGTAGGTTAACATGTGCCCTTCATGACCATTGTCAGTGATGATAGGGCAAACACAATCTCACAAGCAACGAAAGCAGCATGCTTTGTCTATGTAATGACTAATATTTAACTTTAGCAGTTCCACGGGTCCCTCTCATTTGCTTTAGTGCCGGTGACTTGCTTGCTTGTTCGCTTGCTTGTTCGTTGCTGGAAGAATGAGGGATGGTAACTTGCTTGTTCGGTGCTGGAAGAATGATGGATGATCTCATGGAAGAAGGATGATCTCAGCATGGAAGAAGGAAGAAATCATGAAAGAAAGAAAGAAGGACGGAAGGAATGCAGGAAGGCAGAAATCAAGCTACACTGAAAGACCAGACGCATCCATGTTCGCCACTTCGTCAGCGAAAACATGAGCAAGTCCCATCTCTTCCTTGGTACTCTCGGCATACTTTTTCAAATATCCTGCCACAACATCCTCCCCTTTGCGAACCCATTCGTCTCGGTTGGCCTGGGCGTAGTTCAAGTATTCATGGCTGGAAACCCCAAAGACACCACAGTTCTCCAACTTCTTGGCCAAGGGAATGATATAGAAGTCAAAAAATCCAATCTCCCCCTTGTACCATGCAATGGATGGATCCTGACCCGCGCGCCCTTCTTTGTAGGCTCTGTACAGTTCAAAGAAGAACCGCTCGTTCCACTGGAGATAGATCTTCCAATGTTGCATCTGCAAATGATGATCAACAAAACGTCGTCCAGTGAGTCTCAACAGTTTCGCTCGTGGAAAAGTGTGGCCTATGCTGTAAGGCAAACTTACCGTGTGAGACACATCGGAGGCTTGAATAAGATGCTCAATCTGAAAACAAGAAAGAAGAAGCAGGTCGTGTAAGGAAAGGGTTGGCACTGCACTGATCTGGTCTATCCTTTCGTAAGAAAACTTACCACAATGGTGGCCTTTCTATCGACCTCAAGGTCCCGGTTGCTGCCGTCGTCCAGGGCATTCTCGGAGAAGGCCTCGTTCCAACGATTCTTTCTCAATGCTTGGAGTTCTTTGTCCACAATATCGGTCGCTGTGATTTCCAACAAACATGTATTGCCGTGAGTCTCCTAATGCAATATGAAAGCAAGAAACCAGGAAACTGTTGTTCGCCAACGTACCCATGACCGTGTTGACCGCAAGCTGCCTGAATCTCTGCAGTTCCTCAGGGTTGCCGTAGATAGCCTTGCGCAAGTCTTTGTACTCGGGCTTCATCAACAAATCCCAGCATAAATCGACCGAATTCTGTATGGCACAGGGCATTCAAGGAAAGAGTGGTCAGGACTTCATAATCCAGAGGAAGACAAGCCAAGTCGATTCTGTTGCGGTCTGGCTACATACCTGTTCAGCCACACTCTTTTCTTTGTACATTGATGCCAGGGGGTTCCCCTCCTTGATCATTTGTGTGTTGGGGATGCCAGGGTGGTCAGCTGTTGGCACAACAAAAGTCAAGAAATATTAGGTGAGCATCCGCATCCGGGAGGTCAGATTCTGAGAGCGCAAACTGCAAAAGACAGCTTACCATCATGGATTACAGCGGAGAAGACAACCGCGAACTGAGTTAGAGGATCAGCGGTTATCCCAAAAGAATGCCCAGCATCTACTCCAAGGCCTTCACCGCCAGAGTTGCTCGCAACGATCCTAGTGAGGAGTTTTCGCACAGACGCCACGACATGGCTTGCATGCTCGAAGTCTTGAGCCGGAAGGCAGATGACAAGTGAGTTCACAGGCTCCAGCTAATGAAACTGACGACATCGAAAGACTTCACTTACTGTGAAAGCTGTTGCTGCGATACATCCCCGCTACCTTGGTGATATAGTCACGCAGTTGGTCAACAACCACAGGGGCAATGTCAACCTCTTTCAGACCTTTTCGCTTTGCCATTTCCTCACGCGAATACTTGGGCAAAGTGACAATTGCTTGGAATTCTTCCAATACTGTCTGGCCCTGGCCAATCGTCTTCTCCAACTTTGCAGCAGACACTGGTGCTGCAGTTCGGCAGGCCAGAATTTGCCGAAGCAACTGACAGAGTACATCCGTGTTCCATTCCACAAGCCGCTCCATCTTGGTCATGGAGTCCCCAGATGCTTCCTGCTCTTCCATCTCCCTGAGGCTGGCGTCGGCCTCTGAAGCTTCGTCAATGGCCATCATGGCCTCGCCTGCTGGCTTCTTGATGCTTTCTCTATTCTGATACCTGCTCACCAGCAACCAGAAGGTCTGTGTATCGCTTTGCTGTTAGAGGAGACCTGATGGCACGAGTATACATTGATTGCAGCAAACCTTACCTGCATGTCACCTTTGCCAGCAAGAGGGATTTTTTCTGCCCTGGGAACCAACCATTTCCCCTTGCCAGCCTTCTTGAGGAGCTCAGCTGTGAAGTCGGAAATATGAATTTTGCCTGGGACGCTGGAGGTCTCGATTCTCGAGGCTGTATTGACCGTCTGTGCGACACATTGAGAGAGGTACCGTACCGGTAAAGTATGAGTAACCAGAATCCAATGCTCCGCTGTAGACAGAACATCAAGTAATTACTCACATCTCCAAAGATTTGATAGCGCGCCTTATCGCCTCTGCAAACGTGAAATAGCCAACAATTAATAATAAATATATTAATATTCAGCACCTGTTCATTCCCCAAGCCGAGCCATTCTTAGATCAAAGCCAAAAGGACGCACCTCAAAACTCCTGCAGTACATTGACCACTTCGAATGAAGAACAAAACAACCATATCAGTACGATTGGCACTGGAAACTAAACAAAGCAGAATTCCGTTGCACCAGAACTGACTTACCTGTGCAGTCCTACTCTCAATGCTGTGTGATCGAGTCAACGAGAGGCACATGTGTGAGCCTTAGGGTTGCCTCACCACCAAAAAAGTCAAGCATCTGTCAAGTCAAGACTTACCGAGATCTCCAGTATCTGGACCAAGCGTGACCTCAAGCTTTTGCGTAACCGTCTTCATCTTCATCATGCAGGCTCTCGCAAACTTTGCCATGATGACAGGGTGATCATTTCTTGGGTCAGGGACACCAGCGGCAGCTACGATGACAGAATTCATTTGTTAGGGAGTGGTGTTGCAATGAGGTCAACCTCAGGTAGAATTTCACTTCAATCACTTTGACCTACCAACATAGCAATCCCCCTGGTAGTTAAAGGGAAGAGCATCAACCGTAATCAGACAGCGACCAAGTAAGAAGGAGGAACGGGACAGAGAATGGAATGCAGCGACTTTCAGGTGACTCCTTGACTCACCACTGTTTCAACTACAATGTCAAAGGGAAACACAATGATTCACATTGAGTGTCAAGTGGAAAGATTCCAAGATGGCAGCCTGACAGGACCGACGTACCCTTGAAAACACCATATCTATTCGCAAGCTTATCAAATGCCGAGTAGATCTGTTGACGTGGAAAATGGAAGACATGAGTTACCATGTAGGGTCACCAGGGTGAAGCATGCTTTGTCCTAGAACTCCTTACAGTCTCCAGAAGCATAAACACGAGAATTGGGTCCTTGGCACTCGACCATGCCTGATGGATTGTGAATAGGAGTTGGGTTGCCATGCAATGGTTAGAGCACACATTCAAGCAATCATAGTTCCCAATGTACACCCCGTCATTTTACTTACAGTAAATCCCGCAATGTCCGCAAACATGACAGTCGTATTCAGGAAAAGGTCAGCCAAGGGCGCACTCTTGAAGGTCTCGGGGTTCTCCAAGTCTTCATTGAACAACTCCACATGACGCTTGGACACCAAGGAGCGAGCATCGTCATCGTTCGAGCCTGAGTTATCTTGGTACATGCGGGCCCGGATCTGCGACGGAAAGAGGCTGGAAACAATTTGGTCTTCCCGAATCAAACGCTTCATGACCATGACTTGGCGTCTGCGGACCATTTGGTCGTAGAAAATAAATATGAGACTGGTAATAGCAAAGATCAGAACGACTGGACGGACACAAACAAACAGAGTGAGGTTAATGGGAGTACCAGTATGTATGTTGGTTGGGTGCACCTCTTGGCAAGCACTTACCGGCTCCAGCATACAACAAGGGAGTGTAGGTGACAAAGGTGCTTTCCAAGTTTGATGAAGGGTAGATCTTCAAGACAAGATCGTGGACACAGACACCGTCTGGCAGTGTTTTGTTCCTGTCATAGACCGGCGTGAAGAGTTCTCCTGTAACTACCATGTCATCATAGGCTGGATCATGCAGATCTTCCAATCCTAAAAGTTCGGCTTCCAATCCATTGAGGGCATAGGTGGAAACAAAGCCACAGCTGCTCTCGACCACCAGAAAGAGGGTTGCAGGGACATTGACCAAGTTTTGAAAGTAGGCACCCCAATCACCATAGGACCAAATGGCTCCGACCAGCTTGCCATGTGTAACTTGATCCCAAATGGGTTGCACGACTTGACTGCGAATACCAAGGCCGGCAAAGAATGCAATTGAGGCAATTCCGGTAGCATTGCTCGTTTCAAAGCCGTCCCGAATAGATTTATTGCCCAAGACGGAGACCAAAGCTAAGGCATCAGTTCGTGTGGGGCTGACGGGGGATTTTTGCCAGTGTGGAAGGGAGTTTCCTATCGTTTCGTTGTTTCCCACCGGAGCGAGCGGGGTACCTCTACCCTGGCGAACCATCATTTCATCGTAGATGGTGAGATTGTCAGCTCCCCAGGTCTCATTGGTGTGTCCATAAAACTCCAAGTCTTCTTGGATGAGGTCCCGGACCCGTTCTCTGGCATAGGCTTCCCAACCTAGCTTGTCTTCCGGGCTAACTAGAGTGAGCAAGGTGACCGAACTGAGCCCCGTCAACTTCATGAGCATACTAGCTTTCAAGGGATAGTCATCAATGGTCACGTTGGGCCAGACTGAGTTGGTGGTTCTGGCAGTGGATGCCACAGTGACGGCGAACTGCTCAATGGTCTCAAAGGTTGTGGTAACGTGCTCAGCCGAGATGGCAATCACTTCGGATGCCCAACTCTCGAACTGGAGGAGACGACGGCGCAAGAGAGGAACACAACCAAAGAACGGTGAACACGTGGATGAACAATGAACAGGAGCTGAACGACATGGGTCATTCACGGGACATTTTCCAACCTACCTTATCTCCAAACTCTTGCTGCTCCTGACTGCTAACCAATTGGTAGACTCCCGCTGCCATTCCTGCCACAGCCACCAACAAGACCAAGACCACAGCTATCTTGGAGTACAAGACCATCTTTTCTTCCTTTGCGGCAACCACAGGAGCTTCGTAGTTGGCGCGTTCCTCATCCATATCATCCGCACTTTCGCCGTTGTTACTCCCACCCCCCCACGCAGAAAACGTACCGGTGGACAGGGTATCCGAGAAAAACTCCTTATCGCTGCTGCCAGTAGAGCTTCTGTGCTGGCTGCCGCCTCCCATCTTGTTGAGCCTGATACTCATGGTGATGATAAAAACACAAGTGCTGTTTTACTAGTAGTTAGTTTCTTCTTTCGTTTGGGGAACGAGGAAAAAAAGTGAGCCTCTAAGAACTACGAACTGGTAGGAGCTACCAAGCCTGTGGCTGCAAGAAACTGTGAATAGGTGGATAAGTACGGTAGCCTGTACCGTAGGTGAGTGGCCCTTGCCCTCACCTTGCTTCACGAAGAGATGAGCAAAGGCATGGGGACATTGCACAATTCCACGCGAAGACAGTGGGGTACAGAGTACTGTAGGGACGCTAAAAGGAAGCCTGTCGAGAATTGATGAGAACTGTTGCTCCTGCCTTTAATTCCGAATTTTGCAGTTTTTCAAATGCGTAAATCCCTTTTGGTAAGATTTCGTCGTTTAGCTCGTGGAAGCAGGATTCCAACCAAGTTGAAGTAGGTGGCAACAGCTCAGAAGCATGGAAGTGAAAACCTTGAACATCACTGTACAATGTACAGGTGTTATGTGTGGCACTCGTACTCACGACTCCTATTACGTACTGAGTGCAGTCGTACCCCCCACTCTGAAAGGTGTGAGTGACCAGTTTGAGTGCTAGCTATTAATAGGAAGTAGGATGGCCTGTCCACTGTCCAGGGGTTCTGAGCAGGAGAAGAAGAGATTTATTAACAAAAGGAGGCATTGGGTCATTATTATTTGTCCAATTAGGCGATGCTTGCACTCTGTAGTGTGGAGGAGTACGGTACCGGTACTACCAGAGGTACGTTGTGTTAGCTTGTGAATGTAGTCTTCATTCTTCCGCAAAAAGAGAACACGTTTGGATGTTCCAACCTTCTTTGGTCCAAAGAAGGCATTGAATCATTCACCTCGTGCCAGTCTACATCAGAATTAAAAATCCAGCGCTCCTGCTCGACTGCAACAATGGTTTTGGATGGCAATTGATGCGGCATCGAAGGATTCAATTCCTGCTCAGATACCTTGTCAATGAGACGATCGATAGAACGAGGAGGGATGTTATACAGGAAGCAAGAATGATGCTATGGTCAGCCGTAACAGGCATTTATCAACTTCACCCACTCGAATACCGAGCCGATACCGGTACATGTACCACCAGTAGTGCAGATTGGAGTGCACTACTGGTTTTTGACCAGTGGTTTCTTCTTGCATCATCGGCGACTTGAAGGCCCCTGTACTCGTACCCTCTATCTTCAAACTTGATTAACCCCCACTGGCTGATGGGTACTTGCTGCGAAGAGGAGTAAGGGGAGCCGCGCATGAGTACTGGCTGATTACGAGAGACTTGATGATGAGGGAGGAGGGTTGCGGCGAGGCAACGAAAGCAAGGAGGAAGCAAGCGCAAGTAAGACTGAATGAATCCTGAAGACTGAAGGCAGTACGAAGCAACTTTCTTCGGTTTCCTTCGGTTCACTTGAAATCTAAATCTAATACTGCGTTTGAAGGTCCACGCGTCACGCACGGTCTTAATGTTGGCATTCATTCAAAGGCATGCTGGGTGTATGACCCGAGACAAAACTTAAATGAGTTATGAAAATAAGGTTGCAGCAAACATTGCACCGCCACAATAATAATGATGCAACAGCAAACAAATCAACTCGGAGTAAATTGGATACTTTTTACTTGCTTGTTGGTGAGTCGAATCAATCCTTGCGTCAGTGTACGTCGTGGTTACAACGTGTAGTGGAAATAAGAGAGAAAGTTCTGTGTCGAAGGTTCGGCTCCTTGGGGTGATGATCGGTAATAGAGTCATTTACCTTTTCTGAATCGGATCAGCCCTACATAATAGCACTGTGGCTACTTGCCCAACGAAATTTTCTTTCTCCCGGGTAAATAGGATGGAGCAGGCCTGTTCCAGGCAGGCCTCTCAAGATAACTTACTCAGAGGCATTGTCTTTGACCAGACACCACGACGCCATGCAAAGTTTATGCAACATGTCGCTGTTGCGATGTGGTGATTATGAGTACGAATCACCTTCCGGTAGCGGTAAAGTGCTTTTAAAACCAATCCTTGCAATGCTCGACTCAAGCACCATCGCGCATGCCAGTCCCTCTTCTGATAAATACCAGGTACATACATTGTACCGGTACGGTACCTGTACCGGTACTACCGCTACCGGTACCAGTACCAGTACCGGTACGTTCACACATCGCCGCCAAAATATGGAGAGAATTCTCGGTAGAGTTAGGGCTTATTTCTCCGCCACCTCATTTTTCTTCTCTATTCTCAATCGACCATTACCACGTTGCAATGTTGCTTCTTGTTCCACAGGTCCACTGGTTCAAAGCTGCAAGCCCCACCAGTATCAGCAGCAAACCAACCAACGATGAGAGGACTTCTAGCTCTCTTGGTTGTCGCTCTCTCGACAAGGTTGACCTGTGGCTTTGTTGTTGGCATGGGTCGACGCCAACGAAAGCTGTCGCAGTGCCATGCCACGCCAAAGGGAACCGACATTTGTCCTCTGTTAGAAGCTCCTGCAGATCCATCCGCCACTTTCGAAGCCGCCTTAGGATGATTCTGGGGCCCTCAGCGCGACTACGATCACGTCGATGTTGAGGGCATTCTGGAAACTGTGGTGGGCTACACGGGTTCCAAAGACGAACAGGCCCACAGTCCGACCTACCAAAATGTACAAGATTTCGCCGAAGCCATGCGCGTCACCTTTGATCCCAGCAAAATTTCCTACGAGGAACTCTTGACCATGATGTTCTCCTTTGCCACTCCAGCCGATCCTCGGTTTGCGGGAACGCAATATCGTTTCGCCATCTTTTATCATACGCAAGAACAAAAGGCGCTCGCCGAGAAGGCTGTCGAAGCCCGAGGACGACTTGGTTCGTGGGTGGCTGTAGAGCCAGCATCTGACTTTTATCGAGCCGAAGAATATCACCAGAAATACATTGACAAGCAAACCATGTCCATGTTCATCTAGCTAGCGAAAGAGCTACGGTCCCAGACCACGGGTAGCATTCAGTACGGCGGAAAGAAGCTCAAATCAAACCAAAACCAAGAAGTGACAATGCAGAATGACAGCCAAAGAGTCCACGCACTTTTCACGAATGATTTGCAATAATATACTCTTTAGCTTGACATTGCATAATCTCTGCAAATGGGACCGGAATGATAATGAATGTAACACTATACCGTACCTACCGGTAGCTATATAGAGAATGTAGAGAATGGAAAGCTGTTCGCGCCCCCGTAGCTACGAGCTAGCACCCGGATTTAACAAAGGCGACAACATGAGATCCTTCAAGAGGAACGACTCGTGAGGCTGCATCGTTTTCGATTTTGGCACCTTTGCCGCCACATTCAGGCTCCTATCGGGCGGTATCGTCACCACGGTATTCTTAGGTACCTACCTAAGAACTAAGCTCGAGGCCAAAGATCTACATCCAAGAACTCCAAATGTTAGAAAAGTTCACACACGTCTAGATTACCATGGTGCAGCAATTACGGAATAGCTGTAGAGTTTTCATCACTGCATGCACAATCACATCCACAGAGAGTATCAGAACATGAAACCTTCTTTTGTGGCACTACCTATGTTTTTCGGAAGAGTCCTTGCAAGACTAGTCCCTCCAATGGACGCACAAAACGGTTAAATCACCGAGCTCTGAAGGCACACTCACCGAAATCCAAACCACCTGACACAACCGAAGCAAGCTTTGCCAACACGATCCATGCGTCGGGCTCGGTTGAATGAATGGATCGCAGAAAGCATTGCTGCTCCCGGATTGAATGTAACCAGACTTACTCGTCGTTTTGCCCGTAATCATCACTCCTCGCTCGGTGAGTTGGGACTGAGAAATTTAACCAATGTATTCCGATTGCTCGTGCTACTGAGTTCCGGCGCCCGCAATGGAATTGGCTCGTACCATAAGAAATGAATGTAGACTAGACTAGTCGAGCCCAGTCAAAAGTGCAAGCCCGAGAGGCAAAATCCTACATGATCTGGTCTAGCTAGCCAGAGGGAAGCTGTGCTTCTGGATCACGACCAAGAGAAGTGGTTCTTGTCTTTGTGTCATTGGTGGAGTGCATGGGAACATGGGAATCCTCTGCTGGATATTCCAGGACGCCTGAATTCAGTTTTGTCTCTGTGGTCGTGTGTTGGGACCAACCTCACTTTGCATGCCCGAAGGCCCCTCATCACCATCTCATGTACGGGCACGCATTATTGCTGGGTGGCAGTGCTCATCGTAATTAATGAATATCTGACACGATAGCTAGACTCGTTGTCGCCGAAGACCGCTGAAGACATGGGCCTTTTAAAAGCAGTTTTGGGCCCCATCGTGTACATGTCGAGGTTGCCGAAATACAGTAGGATGCACAAACTTTCTGTCCTCATGAAGGCCCGCTTTTCTCCTTCTCCTTGTTACTGTTTCGAAGGTTGCTCTCATCACCCCAGAGATTCTATTTGTTGTGTGGCCTTTTGATCTATCATACATGTATGACTTCTGTGAGCTTTGCGCCCTCGGCCCTGAATCTCGGCCCGGATTCTCGGTCGATCGCGAGATCTCCCGAGATCCGTGACTTAACTCCCACCACTGTCTTCCGGGTCTGAGAGGTTATGAGACCACCTTCCAACACCAATCGAATGCAAAACCCAACGACGAGAAAGTGTAGAACATTAGAAAACTAGAGAACCATTTCAGTTCCAAAGTTGCAACACAGTTTAATATTTTCTCACCATGACGACGGCAACTTCTACTACTACTAGTAGCGGTAGTATCCATCCCGACTTGTTGGTGGGAAAGAAACTCAAGCGAGAGCATGAGCGTTCCTTTCGCGAGCATGTGAGTGCTCCTACATCCGCGTTTGCCAAGGCGCAATTGGAAAAGATGGGTTGGTCGGAAGGCACGGGGTTGGGCAAGAAACGCAACGGCATCACGTCGCATATCAAAGTCAAGCGACGCAAGGAACATTTGGGAGTGGGTGGCAGCGAAAAACCGGAAATTGTGGCCGCCATGGGAGATTCCGAATGGTGGAAAGACTCATTGGGAGCCACGCTGGCCAAGTTGGGGGATAATAAGAAAAAGAAGAAAAAAGATAAAAAGAGCAGCAAAAAGAGCAGCAAAAAGGAGAAATCAAAAGCTGTCAAGACATATACGGACGAAGAGCTATTCCAGGCAACGGGAGGAGCTAGATTTGGAATGAGAGCTGGAATCACTAACAATCTACACAAATGGGTCAGGACTGAAACCAACAATAGTAATTCACCTTCTCCAGTTGATAATGCCTCGGATGATTCCGATATTGCTGCCAAAAATACAGAAGAACCCAAAGGCAAGGTCGCTACTGACTCTGATAAAAAGGTGGAAGAACCTTCTGATGATGCGGATGAAAAAGCAAAGAGAAAACGAGACAAGAAGGAAAAGAAGAAGAAAAGAAAACGAGAAGAAGCTACTCAAGTGGATGGTTCCACTAATGATCCTCCTTCAGGCGAGGAAGATACCGCTCTTTCCAAGAAAGAAAGGAAAAAGGCAAAGAAAGCTAGGAAGGAAAAGAAGAAAAAGAGCAAGACCAAAGATTGATGCATTGTGTGAGTCAGACTCCTTAGGCAATATCCTTTGGCTGGTATTTTCAACTTTCAACCTGCTCACTTGCTGGTAGCTGAGCAGCTTCAACTTCCACGCTTTAGTCTATTTTGGTCGCCACGTCTCCTAGTTCTTGCTACAGTAGATATTCGAGATATTTACCATTACCTACGCTCTTTCATCTCTACCGTAGCACCTCCTTCCAACCGCTTCTCTACCTAGCGAAAAATTTGGAGTGAACCGAATCTTGCAGTGGATTGTCCTAGCTACTGTAGTTCCAGCAAGTAGATGCAGTTAATTACAACTCCCCACTATCGGAAATGGTAATCACATTGAGTGGTTTTCCCATTTCAGTTCCGTTGGCTTCAATCTTTTTGACGACATCCAGACCCTTGGTGACCTTGCCAAAGACACAATGTTTGCCGTTCAACCAGGGAGTTTGACCGGTGCAAATAAAGAATTGACTGCCATTCGTGTTGGGGCCTGTGTTTAATTTTGTATAGTTTTTGTTTTGTAGTTCAGATCAAATACAGTGAAAGAGGCCATGGAAGCAAAAGAACGAAACAAACGCTTTTAGGTAAGAGCGTACAAGGGCGAAAGAAAAAAGCAAACCATGTCTGACAACCAATGCAGACGTACCAGCATTGGCCATAGAGAGGGTTCCTGTGTGCACAAGCAAAAAGTTGCAACCAGAGGAACGAACGTATTAGTTACCGGTACAAGCAAGAAAAGCTTCGCCTGATTTTTGTTTTTGTTGACATTGTGAATTTGTGTTCTCCAACTCCAACGCGCATGTACAAGCTCACGTACCGGCTCCACCATGGGAAATATCAAAGTTCTCGTCTTCAAAGGTTCTTCCGTAGATTGACTTGCCGCCTTTTGAAAACAAAAAAGGCCGCGTCGTGTATGTTAGTGGTTATTGTTGCTGCTCTGAAGCAAGACACACCAGTCTAACAACGCAAAAGAGCTCGTTCACTCACCGGTTCCATTTCCATTGGTGAAATCTCCTCCCTGAAATTAAAATGTGAGAACCGAACATAAATGCGACATTGTGTGTGTGAGTGAGATTGTCAAAGCTGTTGTCTTGTTCATCAGCAGCCTTGTATCCATAATATATTGAATAACACGCACCTGACACATGAATCCCGGAATGACACGATGAAATCCACTTCCTTTGTATCCGAATCCTTTGGAGCCGGTACAGAGTTGTTTAAAGTTCTCGGTCGTCTTGGGGACGGTACTCCCGTACAATCCGATTTCGATGCGTCCGGCCGGTTGGCCTCCAATGTCGATATCAAAATAAACCGTGTCGGTGATTTCCGCGTCCTTTTGGCCAAAGATACCGTCCAAAAGACCACCAATCATGGGGCGTGCCGTAGAACTAGTAGTAGTGATACTTGCAGCCTTGGAGGTGGGAGGAGCAAATGCCAGTGTGCTGGTGACAAGGCTGCCCAAAAGGAGCATTGTCATGCAAGAGCCAAGGGTATTCATTGTTCAAGGTGGTTCTTTTTCTTGCTAGCTAGTAGGGAAATCGACCAAGTAAAGGTTCAAGCCTGTCTTTTTTTTATGGCAGTGGTTTGTTGAAGTGATGCCAGTTAGTTGCAGCGATTATGCCAATGATCGAGTCCCATCGATCCATCCCCATGTTGTCAACCACAGAACCAGCGTGGTGACACTGTTCAAGCTATTTCGATCAGAGGAGGCACTGACGTGGAAAGATCCGAGAAAGATTCGATTCAATCACTGATACCCGTGATCCAACTCATTCGTGCATCCAGTATCTTACCGGTTTTGGCGAACACCGTCCAGCAGCTCCGGCGTTAGACGGAATAGAAAGAGTGAAGACGGAATAGATGCTGCTACATCGGCAGCAACCAACCATCATACTACAATCAACAACACCATGGCGGACGAGGAAACTCCACTCTTGAACAATAAGGACGAGAGTCCACCAAAAAAGACTCGACGCTTCCCGGATGCTTTCTACGATGTCAAAACAGGAAAGCTGCTGCAAGATCCCGTGGTAGCTCCTGGAGGGATTACCTATGAAAGGTCCACGTGGGAAGAAATCTGCGAGACAGAAGAAGTCCCTTCTGCCCCCGCCTATGACAATCGCGCGTTGAAACAACTCATTGAGGAAGCTCTGCTAGAGTCACCACCACCTGCTGGAGGTGGACGACCAAGTGCCCCTGCCATGCTCCTGAAAATGCACCACAATACCCAAAAGAGCATGCGAGATTTGATTGAAAAATCCATTTTACCCAGTGATGATCCCAAACCATTGAGTGATGCCTATTATTGTCCCATCACCATGAGTCTCATGCAACATCCTGTCATTGGGCCAGAAGGATATACCTTTGAAAAGGAGGCCATAGAACATTGGGTGGATGAAAATCAAGTGTCACCGCTCACCAGGACACCACTGCCCAGCAAAGAATTACTGTATCCCAACTTGGCACTCCAACAATTGCTCCAAGAGGAAGCGGACAAAGCGGATGAAACCAATTCTGATCCCTCCATTCGAGACTTCAAACTCTTGTTGTTGGAATCCAATACTACACAACAACAAGAAGAAGCACCCTACACGGGTCCCCGCACCATGGAAGAATGGCAAACATTACGAGATCAACGACGTCGATCCAATGCCAACGTGACACCAAGGGGGTTTATGGTCTTGTTTCTGGTGATTCTCTTGCTAATTCCCTACTTCATTGTGTATTTCCTCTTGTTTTCATGGTTTGGATATACTTTCTTTTTCCTGTGTTGCATTGTCGATCATTATCACGAGGGATCTTGTTATGGGTACTATGTACAGAGAGGCATGCAAAGAGCCATGCTCTGGTACTATTTGCGAGAAATTGAACGGGAATACGAGGAGCAACAAGAGGAGGAGGATGCGCCCGCCGCGGCTTGTTCCGTTTAGGATATGCATTCTTGATCAGGTTGGAGCGGCTCGAACGGATGCATGCAAGCAAGGGACAGCTAGCCATACAACAGCAGTGCTACGGTACCCGATAAAAGCACAATTGGCTGCCACCCAACAAAACTCTTAACCAACGCACCACCTCAAACTGGCGTCGTGCGTATCTGCAAGAACAATCGTTTCACATTGTTAGTGTAGGACTGGCTTGCTTTTGCATTTGCTTTTCTTTGGCAAAGAACTCTTCAATTTCGGCATCTGGATATCCTTGACAACAGTAAGTGGAATTTACCAGCACAGAGGTTCTGAAGACGGGACCCTGCGTGACTTTTGTTCTCGTTGCACTCCCATGTTCTGCTCTCAGGAAATGGGGCAGGGGGTTTAGAGAACTGGGCGGTTCCATGCACGCATCCAGTGGGAATTCTATTGGACGTCAAACGAATTGACTTGCGTGGAGGTAGCTACGATCAGCCAATGCACCATTGGATCAAAACGACGCCATGTTTTTTTTAGGGCCCGTGGAGCTGTAATAAGTTTCGTGCCGGACGAAGCATTTTTAAAAGTACTGCCTGCTTACTAAGTGAAGCCAACGAGCTACAGTCCACTGTTACCCAACTCCTTGTTTCACCCTGTTCCAACCAGACTGCTGATCCGGTTGGCTACTATTAAGAACGGCAAAAGATTATTCAAATTATACTTCTGCAACTAGTAGCCCGATTGCCTACGCTATCTTTAGGGCCAAGCACTCACGGCTCCAAAGACAAGCATAAGAAGCATCCAAATGACGCAGGGATTCACCGCAATGGTCGGAATATCTTTGGTTACAAATGTCATGGTACCGATTCCAAGACCAGCAAAGATCCAACAGTAGCCAAACGCCTGAAAAATGTTCTGAGTCAGAGCTAGAGCAGCAAAAAAGACTCCATCAATCATCAAATTGTTTCCAAAGTTGCGAGAGTGCATTTTTGACAGGGAAGTACTTGTACTCATTGTATGAGGAGCGCAAAACAAAACAAATCCGTTCAGCAGCAGCAGCAGACCGAATCCAAGAGTGCTATCGTTGGCAAACGGAGCATTGGTCCAGTTGGCGTAGACAGCAACGCAAGAGACCGCGAGGTGGATGTACTCGAGAGTCCACGAGAACCCAAACTCGGTGGGTGCGCGGGTGAGAAGGTTTTGGAATCGTCTGAAGCAATACGGAAGGACGGAGATCGCGACAGCTGGGTTCATACTCATTGTCTCGTAGGACAGAAACCAAAGGACCATCGTGGCAATAACTGTGAGGTAGCCCGAATTCCTTACAATATGATTGTCCCTATGAGTTGACTCAATGCCGTACCCTTCAGTAACCTTGTCCGGAGACAAAATGCAGCCAATGCTATAGAGAGACAAGACGGAGGCACCTGTAGTGGCCGCCACCAGCTTGGGGTTGACCGAGGCACCTCCGCGAACTCCCATGATGGCTTGGGTGGAAATGAGAGGGGATCCCCCGTTCTTTGCATTGTAAGGAGCAGAGAGTTTGGCTTTTGGCTGCAGCTGACCAAACGGCAAAACTGGCTGGCTGCTGCTTGTTTCGCGCGCCGCCGAGGCGTGGGCTGACAAAAAGAACAAAGGTGCGATGAGCTTAGCAATCCACTTCATGATGAAACGGCACGGGTGAGTATCTATGCGAAGCGAAGGGATGTGTTGAAGGGACGAAGCAAAGGATTGCAGGAGGGTAAGGATGGTGCAGGCAGGAGAACTATGAAATCATTGGCAACTTTGATGAGTATCGGCTTGTTTCTTTGCTCAAAGCCATCGAGAGGCACAATCGTCCGTGCCGGTACGGTACTGTACCGGTGGTACCTGGTGCCAGCAGTCGGTGTCAAAACTTCAGCGCCACGGCAGCACGACTAAAAAGATCCGGAGGATACGACAAATTTAATTAAAAGATCATTCTTGGTAATTATTGTAGTCTATGTTGGGGTTTTGGACCTACAGTACCTGGTTCACTTGCAGTTGTGAGTCCCGGTCCAGAAAAGATCTTTTCCCGTTGTAGGCCAGACACTTTAGGCCAAAGACAGGTTGTGATAGATCTAGTGACACTAGCTAGCTAGAGTTGTGATTTGAGGACCGGCGTCGGCGAGGTTCCAGTACATGTACAGTAGAGGAAAAGAAGCGGAATCGGGAGTGGCCAGTAGGTTCCGGGGATCACGGGCGACAATTCATCGACAGCCAACACGCCAAAGGACTGGACATTACACTTGACACCGTTTGGGCTGATCCACCAACATCTACACAAGAAGCTATCAGTCCTCACTGTTCACCCAAACGAAGCAGTACCGGAAGGCAAGAGTCGAACACGAAGAAGACGGTCGACCGTCAATGCATCTGAAGAAAAGCAGAAAGACGAGGGCCACAATCCACCACAAGCGGCCAAAACCAGGGTTTCTGTATTTGCCAACCTGGAGAATGATACCTGGGAAATACGAAAAGCTCAAGAAGCTTCATCTAGTAGACTGCAAGAAGAAGAACGACAATCCAAACGAGCCAGGCACAAGTGCACATCCAATCGAGCGGAAGCCGACGATCGTCTTTGACCAGCCAGCAGTTCAAGAGCCCTTCCAAGCTCACGGAGGAGGACAGCAAACTGCTAGCATCACCTTCGTCCTTGGGTCGTAGAAGAAGAACACTGACAAGGGACAGCGGCAGCAGTAAAACCAAAAAGAAATCCACCTCCAAATGGAAAAAGGACAAAACAGGAGAAGGACGGCCCTTTCGTCGAGTCTCTCGGACGCCCGCAGTTTTCAGAAACTGCTTTCAATCCGTGACCTCACACAAGGTGATCCAGATCACGATACATGCAGTCAAAGTCAAGAGAGGGCATCGTTATCGTCTGTTGCTTCACAGCCAGAGTCACTTCTCAAGTCACCCGTCACAAAGCCAAGTTTGGGGCTAAGTAGCATTGATGATGCTGACCTCACACTGACGCCCCCACCACCTTTGACACCATACTCTCCCTGCAACAGTGCTCATAGTCGCCTGGGGGACAATGGGCCCTCTAAGAAGAAACTCAATGATCTAACTTGAATTCTTCGGGTTTTCCATTCCCTTGCAACAGAACCAGCACCTTGACGACTCAACAGGAGAAGACACCAACAAGAGACGGGGCCAGCCTTCTGCACAGCAACCTGTATCGGTATTGAAGGGGGAAAACGCTATTCAGCCGAGCAGCAACAACACAGAAGAATCAGGTACAGTGCAGCAGCTGGCTCTCCGTCTGGATGCTGAAGAGATCCTCGACTTTGAAGCTGAACTCGGTTTTACAGAAGATGTGTTCAGTCATGGTGTAGTAATGACATGGCTTCGATCGATGCATTCGAGGCAACCCAACCGGAACGTGACAGATTCAAGGCTCGCATGCCGGTACAGGAGTCTCATCTCTACAGGGCCTTTGATAATCTAGTATACAGGAGTGGTTCTAATATTGTTGCTAACCACCATAAAGACTTCCTTTTACAGTCTCTGGTATGCAAATAGTTGGCTCTTGACCAGGCCGGAGAGCGGCCCGAACGGACAGCAATGCAACAGCAACGCTACCCGGCAAGAGCGCAACTGCCACCCAACAAAGCGTAACCAACACCCACCCCCCCAGGAACTTTGTTTTGCTCATGTCGTGCCTTCTAGTAGAAAGCACTGGCTTGCTTTTACACTTGCTTTCTACCACCAGATGACATTGGGCATGTTTTCCTTCGCAAAAAACTCTTCAATTTCGTCATCTCGATATCGTTGGCTAAAGTGGAATGCCACAAACACTATGCCCGGGTGTTGTTCCACAATGGGTTTGAGTTGGCTCCAATGGACGTGCTTGGTTTGAATGGCATTCTCCAATTCGTCGTCCCACAAAAAGGTACATTCAATAAAAACCACCGGATAGGCCAAAATGGAGGGATTCAGGGCAAACACATCAATGGATGTATCGCAAACGTAGGCAAATTTCTTTTGGACCACCTCTTGCGTGATTTCGACTCCTTCCTTGCGCAACTTGCCAATTTCCTTGCCGGGTAATTTCAGATATTCCGATTTGAGCTTGTGTTTCTTTTCGGCAAATCCATAACTAATTGTTGGTATGGGATGGTCACACTCGAATACTTGAATCTCCAGGTCGGTCTTTTTGGTCGTAAGTTGAAATTGTGAATGTGGTTCGAGTCCATGAAAGGTATAAAAGGGCGACGCATCACAGTCTTCCATGGCATTGACGGAAAACATGCCCGACACGTACTGCAAAATGCGGGGTCCCGCTTTGGCCACGGCATAAATGTGCGGCTGATGGGATTCGTCTCCAATCAAAGTGAATGGCAAACAGGCACAATGATCAATATGAGTGTGAGTAATGAGAATGTGGGTGGGATTGCCGAAATGTTGAGGACCCGCATCCAGAAGCATGTCCAAGGCGGCAATGTAGAATCCTGTGCGGTAGGCACTCCGTGAGTATCCACAAATATCCCACGGTGTGCCCGGAATGACGAGTTTCTTTTGCCAGTGCGACATTTTGACCTTGAGAGGATCCATGGACGCTTGAGTGAGTTTGAGATTTTGCATCCGGGGGTTCTCTTTGGTGGAGGCCGCTTCTTCAGCGTCCTTGGGTTGGTTGGTGGCTTCGGACATGGCGTTGGTTGTGTGCTTGGATTACTGTAGTGGGTGTTTGGGTTGCTAAAATGATAGCGGTACACTACCGGTATGGCGTTTGGGTTGCTATGGTAGATGTTGCTATTACTGTGTGGTTGTTTGGTCACTACTACCGGTACCAGCTAGCAGTGGGGGTCAGAGGACTGTTGTGCTGTTGTGGTTGCCAACCGGAAAGATCTGGCTGGATGCAAGTCTGAAAAAGGTATGTTTGGATTCATTCACGCTCATGGGGATGGGCAAATCTGGCTATAGCCCTGTAGTGTACTCAACAGGAGTGACTCAGAATGTCAGAAAAAGGATAAAATGAAGATTTTAGCGGGAGGCAAGATTCAATTGGATTAGATTGCGTTGGATTAGATTGAATTGGATTGAATTGGATTCCAAATAGTACTGTTATTTGTATAGTAAACTGGATTCCACTTTTAGGTCAAGTGGAGCTACTAGACTATAGCAAGATCATGTCAATATGGGTCTATAGAGGTTGTAAACCTCCCCTCCAGACTAGGATCCAGGCAAAGGCAATGGCCCTGGTTATACCAGAGAGGCCTGCTGCATGTATCAGTTTAGAGCTGGAAGCCAAAATGCGGGCGGCAACACCCATTCCAACACCATCCGCAGCAACAACACCGGCTCAGCCCCCCAAGAACCGTGCCTTCGTCAAACCATTCCGCGAGTGGAAGAAGGGTCGACCGCATCATCACTCCCGCAACGACAAGTTACAACGGACGGAAGGGTACCATCCAAGGGGCCCGCCCTGGCAGATGGCCTTTCTGGGACATCAAGCTGGATCCCAAGGTGCCTGGCGGGTATCAAATCGACGTATACAAAACCGACACCGGCTTCCGCTTGATGAAAGCAGTTAACTCTACAGCCGGGTCGGAACATAAAAAACGCAGCAACAACAACAACAGCAGCAACACAGCAACACGCAAAGCTCGCCACCTCCCTGGCAGTCGGCGGCGTAAATGGCCGGCTTGGCCGGCCGACAAGGGGGATTATATCTATGGTCAGTCATGAGGTCTGGCTCCACGGAGGGTAATTGGATGAAAGTAGGTCTGTCTGTGATAACATGCAGCAGGCTCTCTGGTATAACCAGGGCGCTTTGCCTTTGCCTGGATCCTAGGCTGGAGGGGAGGTTTACAACCTCTATAGACACCATATTGACATGATCTTGCTATAGATCTAGTGGCTCCACCTGACCTAAAAGTGGAATCGCCAACCTTCCCAGACAGGGAATGAAGAGATTCTACAGAACGGGGAGTATGAGTTAACAGGGAGCCGACCATAAGGAGACTGACGGACAGGAATCGGGGAGAGCCACTCATCCAAGGATGAGGTGGTGGACCGAAGTGGCGGGTGCACAGGTGGTGTGCCTATGTGGTGTCGATGACTAGCTAGAAGGACTACTAATCGGGCGGCTACAAATCAGGTTCACTTTTTCTTAACCAGAGTTGCAGCCGCCCGACACCAATTTTCCTTTTTCCATTCCCTCCCGCCCGGGTAAATTGGATGGAAGTAGGTCCGTCTG